>CAJHQP010005848.1:0-42699 GCA_905132765.1 Moricandia arvensis
CACCTTTGACACATAATATATTTCCTGGACATCACAGCAACTCAAATAAAACATTATATCACAAACATTGAGATCAAACCTTGACTAATTATCAAGTTTGATCACCACAGCACATACACAATGCATAAGGAAGATACAATATGATATCAGGTTCATATTTATTCAATTAACTTCTCTAAATGCAGAGGCAATATCACATATCCACACAGGGAACTTAGATAACAATGATCAACCTTAAAAAGCAACTAGACAATACACTGGATGCAATGACAAACTCAGGCGGAAATAAGACTAGTCAATTCATTTAATTAACATCAGCAAATCAGAGATGCAACATACGACTAGGAACATTCCTAGATGTTGGAATTCATGAGTGTTTGTCTCATGTCAAGAGTGTTGACAAGAAGCAATAAGAAGACAAGTAGGAAAAAGGGTTCAGATGGTTGCAAGATCATTTGGTCCTTACAGACTTCGAACACAAGTCTGTCCGTACAAGCCTTGATGATCAAGCAACCTTTCTGGTACCAAATAACTTAGAAGACAAGGAGAAGAAGAAGGATCTCGTCTGGTTCTAGTTTAAAGCGAGTTGGCCAAGAAAATAATTAAAAAGGATTAAGGATAAGCCTTCCAGCATTTGGTGTCATGTCTCTTTCATGGACCACTGCCTCGTCCACAGCACTGTCCAAACTGTTGACCAGTCTGTCCACCAGCCTGACTCTTCCCAGACCTTGACCAGACCACCTTATTATATGTTTATTTCTCTTGTCTTGTTATCCAGAATTGTCTTTAAATAATGTTGTATTGTAACACTTTGTAGACAAGAAATCAGAAACTCATTTTCTTCATACTCTCTCTCTCTCTCTCGTCCAGAATCTCTCTCTCTCTCTTGTTCTTCAAAATGTTCTTCATAATCTTCAATTAAACTCTCTCTGATTATCTAATTCTCACATGGTATCAGAGCTGTATGTTGAACCGAATAAGAGATGGGAGTTATGATCTATAAAGATGGCTGGAAAAGACTTATGAAATGGAGAGGAAGAAGTTTGGAGGTATCCGTACAGGTCTGTACAAGGCCGTACAAGTTGTTCGTACAAGTTAGGCCGTACAACCATGGTCGACCAAAAGTAAGTTTGGGTCGACCAAAGTTACTCCGGGTAAAACCTCAGAAGTTACCTCCACGTGGATAAGCTTCCTTCCTTCCTTTCGTGTGTCCAAGTGCACTGAACCTTAAGGATAAGAGTCACTCCACATCTGGACAGGCTTGCCTAAAGCATCTAGTCAAGATGCCAAAGGAATCAAGCGTGTAGAGCTTTTGGACCAAGTATTTTGAATTAGGCGCGCCTAAGACCCTTGACTCCACATGCTTAGGTTGAAACCTTATCTTGTATCCGTTAAGCACAGCCATAACCTTCCCTATATATTTGTAACTCCTCTCATTAATCCATCAAGCAATATATTCGAGTTTCTCTTGTTCTCTCTAAGTGTTCTTCATGTTCTTCATTATCGAAATGGTTTATTAGTAAAGTCTTAACCTTTTAGTCTCCAAATCTCTTAAACTCTCTTCTATCTGTTTATACTCAGATTCTACTCATTCTTTCATGGTATCAGAGCCAGGTTCTCGTGATTCTTGGTTTTGATTTCATCTCTCACGAAGAACACTCAAGAACACCTTTTTCATTCCATGAAGCTTCAAGATGGAGGGTACTAAGAAAACCGTGATACCGGTGATACTAAAGGGAGGAAACTAACTCATATGGTCTCGTGTGGTGAAGACAGTAGTGGGGAGTAAGGGTTTGTGGAACCACATCCGCGAGGGTGAGGCTCCCAAGCTCATTACTCGTGAAGGTGACACACTCCTAGGATGCTTCTTTGGTTGATGGGAGGATAGATCCTTGCAAGAACGAATCAGAGACATAAGTTCTTCAAGGATGTGGATTGAATGGTGACACAAGAGGGATGAGAGAACTCTTGATACTCCTAGATGACTAGCTCGGATATGACACACCAAGAGAGACACCCTTAAGGCTCTGGATATTACACACCAAAAGACACTCGACAACTTAGAGAGCCGTCAAGAGAACAAAAGACTTTGATATTAGATTGCTTGAGTTCTAAAGGGTTGGCCAAAACCCTTAAATAAAGAAACCAAAGAACATGCTCTAGTGTTTCGGAAACTATAACATAAAAACCATAGTCTTAAAATAACATAAGATAAAAATAGATAGTCTTCAAGTAGTATTGGGCTGAGATAGGGCCTAGGTGATTTGTAAGACAAGTCGTGGCCTCGTTAAAAACCTTCCTCCGGAAAACCTCGTGGGACAAAACCAAAAGCAAGGAAAAGAGCACACACCAAATGTCTTGCCTAAACACTAGCTCAGCTTGATGTAGAGATAGCTTGAATGGTGATCAAGATATCTCGGACCATCAAACCTTGTCCAAGACTTTCTTCTTGTTGTGGATGTGAAGTGAGTAATCCTACAACAGTCTCCTTGAGTTTCTTGGCTCTGGAACGGGTCATGGGACCTTCTGGAATGGTCAAAGCATCATCACCAGGCTGCTGGTGCATTGTGGCATCATGTGGCTCGTCTAAGATCTCTTTACCCTCTATGGTAAGATGGTCCATGATCACGTCATCGCCTCCCTCTTGAAAAGGATTTGTTACAGCCCAGAATGGGGGTCGTCTAAATGATCTACCGATGGTTCCAATCAGTTCAACCGGATGGTTATGGAAAGATCGATATTGCTGGAATCCTTGTTGTAAACCTGAAACAAATGGAAAACAAATGAGATGAGGATTATGATATGAACTAAACAATGAAAGTAGACAGAGATAAATGATAGATAGGATGGAATCAGGCTGCTGGACGTGTGTCACTCTCAGCCTGATCAATAGATGATCGAAGTGGATGGGATGGAGCAAAGCTTGCTGGATGTGTATCACTCTCAAGCTTGGCAAACGAATGGGATGGAAGTGATGGTGGACTGAGGACGCCACAAGACTCTATGGAAGGGAGGCTTGATAAGTCGTGGTGCTTTGGAGCTGATTCTCACAAACTCTAAAGACTTGAGACAATAGTTTTAACAAAACTAGAAAAACTAGAAAATTCTTATTGCTTTCAAAATGGTGTGTTACAATGGACAAACGAAATGAGCTTATATAGGCTCGACCTAGGACTCTTCTAACAGTCTAAAATGACTAAAGGAAAGAAATAAAACTCGAAATCAAATCTTGGAAACAAAGCTTTGATGGCTCCAGGAAAACTAGCCGTTGGAGACTTTATGATGGGTATCTTGGCAAAGTTAATGTGGATGGTCTTCTCCTTGTATCTGGACGGTTTGAGGGGATATGATAGCCTCCTGGGAACCTTCTTGATGTAGGGTAAGGTATTTAACTCGTGCACAAAGAAGAGAAGTAGCTGTTGGGACATTAAATGCCAAGACTCCAAATAAGGCAAGTTTGGGTTAATGCAGATTCTCTTGATCCCATGTTGGCTGGTGCATGGGGGAAACTTGTATAACTCCTCTGGACCGTTGATTATGTCTTCTGGGTGTCTTGGTATGATCAGATAATCTTCTGGTCGGATTTGGTTGGCTGGTAAGTGATTGAACCGAAAGATTGTCCAATCTTTCCTTAAACTGCTCGGTTTGCCCGGTTTTGGAAAAATGAGCACAACTCTTAATTCCCTTGACCAAATATCGTGATCTTGGGCTTTATGGAAATCTGAGAGATACATCTTGAAGTCCATGATTGATTCTGGATAAGGCCGCTTCGTTCTTGGACTAAACTTCACTTCTAAAGGCCGAGACTCGCAACTAGATGGGCTGGGAAACCTCCTTTTTGTAAAATCCATAACTTCTGGGTCCGTGAAGATTTTATTGAAATTCCAAGCCTAAGTTCTTACTTGATGAGTAAGCCTTCTTTTAAAATTAATTTCGCTCCAAAAGTCGTTCTGGTTGTTGAGATATTGGCCATGGACTAAACCTCTGTCGCTGGTACCTCTACACTGGTTGGTGTGGACAGTTTGGTTGGACTCTGGCCGACCTGCTGGTTTATTGGCCGCAACAGATTTGTCCTCAAATCTGGTTGATAATCAACAAAAGGAACCAAGTTAGTAACATTGAAGCTATTAGACACATCATACTTACCTTGGAGATCAAGTTTATAGGCATTGTCATTGATCTTGTGGATGATCTCGAAGGGTCCATCAATTCTTGGCATCATCTTGGAATTCCTCTTGCTGGGGAACCTCTATTTCCCTAGGTGAAGCCAGACCCTGTCACCAACATCAAAGAGCTGAACACACCTTCCCTTGTTGGCTTGCTTCTCATAGTACTTAGTTTTCTGTTCAATGTTTTGTATAGCCTTCTTGTGGATTTGCTGGACCATCTCAGCTTTCTTCTTACCGTCCAAACTAACCCTTTCACACTCAGGTAATGACATTATATCCAAAGAAGAGGTTGGATTGAACCCATACACAATTTCAAAAGGAGAATACTTAGAAGCAGAATGCATGGCATGATTGTATGCAAATTCACAATGAGGTAAGTAATCTTCCCAAGTTTTCAAGTTCTTTTTGATGAATGCACGCAGGAGGGTTTGATGTGATCATGGACCAGCTTACTAAAGAGGACAAAGGGAGTTAGATGATGTGATCATGGACCGGATCACTAAGAAGAACAAGGAGGGTCTAGATGAGCCACATGAAGCCACAATGCACCAGCAGCCTGGTGATGATGCTCTAGCCATTCTAGAAGGTCCCATGACTTGTTCCAGAGTCAAGAAACTTAAGGATAATGTTGTTGGATTACTCACTTCACATCCACAACAAGAAGAAAGTCTTGGACAAGGTTTGATCCGAGATGTCTTGATCACCATTCAAGCCATCTCTACATCAAGCTGAGTTAGTGTCTAGGCAAAACACTTGGTGCGTGCTCTTTTCCTTGCTTTTGGTTTTGTCCCACGAGGTTTTCCGGAGGAAGGTTTTTAACGAGGCCACAACTTGTCTTACACATCACTTAGGCTCTATCTCGGCCCAAGACTAGCAGAAGTTCACCTTTTATTACATTTTAAAGCTTATGTTATTTTTAAAATATAGTTTTCCTTTTTATTATTTTTGAAACCCTAGAGAGCATGTTCTCTGGTTTCTTTTATTTAAAGGGTTCTCCTAACCCTATTGTACTCAAGCAATCAATAAACTTCGAGTTCTTTTCTCTCTTGACGGCTCTCTCACTCTCTAGAAAGTGAGTTGTAGGTTTCTGGTGTGTAATATCCAGAGTTAAGGGCTTCTTATTTGGTGTGTCATATCCAGATCAGTCGCCTAGGAGTATCAAGAGATCATCCATCCCTCTTGTGTCACCATTCAATCCACAAACCTTGAAGAACTTGAGTCTCTGATTCGTTCTTGCAAGGACTATCCATCCCAATCAATCAAAGAGCATCCTAGGGGCGCATCAAGTGGTATCAGAGCAACTTTGGTTAGGGAAGTTTCGTTTTCTCTTTAAATCTCTTTGTTTCATCAGTAAATCTTCTTAATCATCTTGAACAGAAGTAGATCTAAGTTGTCTTAGGGCTGCTCGAGTTTGATTTGTGTTCTAGGCGAAATTTTGAGATTTTCCCTTTTACTGTTAGGCAGAAAACCCTAGTTCCTTTTTAACCCTAGCCGCATGAGTTTTTGTTTACTCTTTTCATCTTTTGATTCAACTGAAAAACTTATTAATCGAATTGAACAAAAGAAGAACTAGGTTTGTTTAGGGCTGCTCGAAATTTACATAGAGTTTTAGCCAATTTTGTGCACTTTCCTTTTCTGGTTGTAGGCGAAAACCCTAGTTCTCTCTAAACCTAGCCGCATCATTTTATTTTGCTCTCTAAACCTCTTTGTTTCATATGCTATCCTTGTACTCAAGCAATCAATAAACTTCGAGTTCTTTTCTCTCTTGACGGCTCTCTCTCTCTCTAGAAAGTGAGTTGTAGGTTTCTGGTGTGTAATATCCAGAGTTAAGGGCTTCTTATTTGGTGTGTCATATCCAGATCAGTCGCCTAGGAGTATCAAGAGATCATCCATCCCTCTTGTATCACCATTCAATCCACAAACCTTGAAGAACTTGAGTCTCTGATTCGTTCTTGCAAGGACCTATCCATCCCAATCAACCAAAGAGCATCCTAGGGGCGCATCAGGGTTCCTAGAGTCCTATCAACTACTTCAGTTTGTCCATCAGTTTGCGGATGACATGTAGTAGAAAACAACAACTTAGTGCCTAGCTTAGACTAAAGAGTCTTCCAAAAGTAACTAAGAAACTTAGTATCCCTATCAGAAACTATAGTCCTAGGCATGCCATGTAAACGAACAACCTCTTTAAAGAACAAGTTAGCAACATGCAATGCATCAGCAGTCTTATGACAAACTATGAAATGTGCCATTTTAGAGAACCTATCAACAACAACAAATAAGGAGTCCTTTCCGGTTCTAGTCCTAGGCAATCCAACAATGAAATCCATAGATGTGTCATTTCAAGGATGGTGTGGGATTGGTAAAGGAGTGTACAAACCATTAGACTGGACTTGGGACTTAGCATGCTTACAAGTAGCACACCTCCCACAGATTCTCTCAACATCTCTTTTCATGTGTGGCCAATAGAAGTGATCCTGCAAAACTTTAAGAGTCTTGGCAATCCCAAAATGCCCCATTAGACTGCTTCATGGGATTCCCTAACAAATAGATCTCGAAGAGAGCAATTGGGCACACACAATCTTTTATCATAGAACAAGAATCCATGTTGCCTAAAGTAGTGCCCTGCAGCAAATTTCTCAAAAGACACATAAGCTTCTTTAAAATCAAGGTCAGTCTCATACATCTCTTTTATCTGCTCAAAACCTAGTAGCTTAGCATCAAGAGTAATCAAGAGAACATACCTCCGAGATAGTGCATCAGCAACTATGTTCTCCTTACCTTGTTTGTATTTGATCACATATGGAAATGTCTCAATGAACTCAACCCATCTTGCGTGTCTCTTACTAAGCTTACTCTGCCCTTTGAGATACTTTAGGGACTCGTGATCAGTGTGGATGACAAACTCCTTGGGCCATAAGTAATGTTGCCATGTTTGCAAGGCCCCCACCAAAGCATAGAGTTCTTTGTCGTAGGTGGCATAGTTGAGAGTGGCTCTTCCAAGCTTCTCACTGAAGTAGGCGATGGGTTTCCTATCCTGCATCAACACATCACCAATTCCAATCCCTGAGGCATCACATTCAATCTCAAAGGTTCTAGTAAAGTCAGGAATCTTTAAGAGAGGTGATTGAGTAAGCTTCTCTTTAAGGGTTTGGAAGGCGGCTTCTTGTGCTTCTCCCCATTTGAATCCTACATCCTTCTTGATTACTTCAGTCAATGGAGCTCAAATGGTGCTAAAGTCCCTCACAAAGCACCTGTAAAAACCAGCAAGCCCATGGAAACTTCTCACTTCTCCTATTGTGGTTTGGCCTGGCCAGTCCATGATGGGTTTGACCTTCTCCTCATCCACCTTAACTCCATCTGCACTCATAACAAATCCTAGAAATACCAAGTTATCTGTGCAAAAAGTACATTCCTTTAAGTTGGCAAAGAGTTTCTCATTTCATAACACATTAAGAACAGCCCTAAGATGTTCTATATGATCCTCAAAGTTCTTGCTATATACTAAGATGTCATCAAAGTACACAACAACAAAGATTCCTATGAATGATCTAAGAACATGATTCATCAATCTCATGAATGTACTAGGTGCATTTGTTAATCCGAATGGCATAACTAACCACTCATACAAACCATGCTTAGTCTTAAATGCAGTTTTCCATTCATCTCCTTCTTTCATCCTAATCTGATGATAGCCACTTTTCAAATCTATCTTAGAGAAGATGCAAGAACCATGTAATTCATCAAGCATATCATCTAATCTAGGTTTAGGATGGCGATACATCACTGTGATGTTGTTGATTGCTCTACAATCAACACACATATGCCAAGTACCATCCTTCTTAGGCACAAGGAGCACTGGTACAGCACATGGAATCAAACTCTCTCGGATATGGCCCTTCTCCATGAGTTCCTCTACTTGTCTTTGCAACTCCTTTGTCTCAACCAAGATGGTTTTGTAAGCTGGTCGGTTTGGTAGTGTAAATCCTGGTACAAAGTCTATCTGATGCTCAATCCCACGCAAGGGAGGTAACCCAATGGTGATGTAACCATGGCCGAGCCAGCTGATCATCCAACAAAGGACAAACCAGGATGGACTAATGGCGAGCATACTAAGCTAAAACCAACTAATGAGAGTGAGGACGAGCTGAAACAGAGTGTGGCTGAGCTGAAACCAGCTGAAGTGAGTGTGGTTGAGCTGAAACCAGCTAAGGAGACTGAAGATGAGCTGAACCAGCTAAGTGACACTAACTTGGAGCTGTATGAGCTAAGTTACACTCACTTGGAGCTGGATGAGCTAAGTGACACTAACCAGGAGCTGATTGAGCTGAGTGAGCTGAACTTGGAGCAGGACGAGCTGAACCAGCTGAGTGACACTACACTAGGTCGAGAAAAGCTGAATGTGAGTGACACTACACTAGGACGATCTGAGCTGAATGGGAGTGACACTGAAGCTGCCATGGACCTAGCTGGACAAGTGATTTTCGACCCAAAGAAGAAGATGGGTCAGATTTGTTTCTCTCAGCCCAAAAGGAGTTCAAAACCAAAGATAAGGGTCCATTATCTCTTTCTTATGGATCAGCCACGAAATTCAAGTCCAAGAAACCTTATGAAGCTGTTTTGGATCAAGGGGCCCAAGAAGAAATGTTGCAGCCCAAGGAGAGATTATCATAACAAGTTCATTATGGGTTTGTTTCTTACCAAATTCGACCAGGCTTTTATTCAGATGTTTTCTGACCCATTCTCATCCAGAAATATCAGAAAAGAGTCAGCAAGAAAGTCTTGGTCGTGATCATCCAAGAGTCATTCAACAAAACACTTAAAAGTGGTCAAAAAGTCTTAGTCTTCATTTCTGTTTCCTAAGTTCCTAGTTTTCTACATCATTTCTAGCTTTCTACATTCTTGTAAGACTATATATAGACTATCCAAGACCTCAATAAGATCATTCACCTTTTTGTTTAAAAACCTATTATAAACTGTGAATCCCTTGTTCAGCTTCTGAACATTGTATGCTTAGGAGTTAATTCTCTGCAAAGCACTTTGTCTTTAGATCATTGTTTGTGTGGGTAAACTGCACGATCTACTGGCACTTCTACACAAGTTCTGGTCAGTCCATAGATCAGTTCTGAAGAACCATTCATTCATTCCATCCACCATCAGTTCGAGTCTAATCCATTCAAAGCAACCTGCCTGTGTTAGTAACCACCAGAAGTGACCATTCAAATCACCCTCAAGATCAGTCAAGGGAAAAAAAAAACCAGAAGGGTTTTCATCATATGGTATCAGAGCAGATTGAGGGCTACTGATTTGTGGTTTGAATTCAAAATCTTTTTCTCTTTTTGGGAACCTATTTTCTTGTCTGTTCATCTTCTATTTTCTCTGTCGAATTTCTGTTTTTCTTCTCTATCTATCTGTTGTTCTGCAAGGAGGCCAACCAGTTTATAAAAAAAAAAAAACAAGAGGCTGAAGAGATATCCAGCCACACTGAAGAGAAATCCAGTCTCTGGTGGTAAAGCTCCTTGCAACCAAAAATCTTGCAATCTGTCTATCTTTTTCTTCTCTTTGGGGTGGGGAATTGATTCTATACAGGCTTGTCTTTGTTTGTTGCTGAGCTACTGGATTCACAGAAAAAAACTCTCAGAAAAATCAGAGAGAAACACTTGAGAGAAGAGAGGCTTCGGCTATCTATTTGTGTACTAACTTTTCTTGTTGAGTTGTAACAGGAAACCATGGCTGGAGATGTCAGTAAAAGAAATAAGACAAAAACCTATAAGTTTGATAAGATCCAGATGGCCATGATGGCTACAATGATGAAAGAAATGGATAAGAAATTTGAATTTAAAAGAGCTTCCTTTGTTTCTGATAATGTTTTGGTTACTGATTTTCAGGTTCAGAAAGATGCTAAGATGAAAAGGAGGAGCCAGGATGTATCCAGTGTTACCAGACGTCCTGAGAGAAACCAACAGCTAATCCAATTCAGTTCCTCCACAAAGAGTTTGCTGGGAAAAAGACAGCACTTGTCAAGTAAAGAAAAATCGGGTTTTTACAATACTGATTTGTTGCAGGAAAAGTCACAACCGGGGAGGCTGCTGGACACACCTATTAGGACGAGCAGGGGACAATATATACTGTCCAAAGAGGAAGAAAAACTTGTCCATACTCGTGATGATCAGGAGTTGCGGCTTAGAGTTCTTAAGCAGATGAGTACTCCCCAAAACATCACTGATATGTGTAACCAGATATTCAAGGAACTAGAGAAGGACGAAAGAAAGAGTACAAGACCGTCCTCAAAGGTTCCTGACCCAATGAGTTGCAGCAAGCAGGAGCAGATCATTCAAGAGATGGGAACAGAAACAACTAAGGTAAGGAAAAAATCTGAGACAAAACTTGGTTGTTTTATTTTCTCTCCTCAATCTGAAATTGTTATCAGTAATACTTGTGATGGACTAACCTGTTTTGAGCCGGTGCAACCGAGTAGCCTTGATTCAGTGTCTCATGTCTTAGAAGAAAACTCAGCAGGAGAAGCACAAAAGAGTTCACCACCAGAAGAAGTGTTGGAGCAGCCAAACAACACTGAAGCAGAAGCTGAAGATAAGTCATTCTCTGTGGAGTCTCAAGAGCACTGTAAGGAACTTGTTATGGTTAATTCTGTGCCTGAAATGTTTGTTGTGGTTAGTTCCAGTGATGAAAAACGTTTTGGTCTTGAAAGAGTGAAAGAAATTTGTGTTTCAGACACTAATTTTGATAACATAATTCATTCTTTTAAGAAACTTGCACCTGACAAACTCTTTGGTTATCAAAATCGTTTTCATTGTGGTAATGCCATCAGTTCTAGTATTGTTGTGAGTCTTGATCATTATGTGGAACATAATAAAAGCTTTGATTATTCTGAAAAGTCATTAGAGCTTGATCTGCAACAGTCTGTTTTATGTTCTAAGAAATCGTTTGATTCATTTGTCTTTAAGGATAACGGCGTTAACCTGAGTTTTTCTAGGCATGAACTGATCACTGGTGTTTTGATTGAATCCCCTCGTGCCTTGAATGAATATGTGGTTAGAAATGAATCGAAATCACTTAGGGCTGAAAGTGAGTTTGTTTTCAATTCTGATTTGAAACTTGCTTGTGTATGTCCTGAAACTGATAAACCTTGGCATGTTTTGAGATCATTTCTTAAGCATTTTGTTGTTTGGAGCTTTGATGATATTCTGGTTTACAATACATTCTTTGAAAAACATGTTGAGCCTTTGCTAAGTCAATCTCAGTTTGAACCTAACCATTTGTGTTCTGATTTTGATGAAGATAGGCACGTTTTGAAGATGCTCTATGGTAGTTCATTCCTTGAAAGCATTCTGATTTACAACACTTTCTTTGATAAACATGGAGAACCTTGGACAAGTAATTGTCAGTTTGAACTTGCTCTTTTGTGTTCTAAATCTGAGAAACTTGTGCTTGCTTTGAAATTGTTCTTTAGGAACTATGCTATCACGTGCCATGATATCATCCTGGTGTACAACACTTACTTTGATAGGCATCATAATGATCTGGATCGTGTGCTTCATGTTCTCGGGGAAGAAAGTTTGGTTTATGATCTGAATAAGAACATGTATTGCACTGATAGTTCTGGATATCTAGTCTCTGTTTTGAGTGTCCAAGATCAACAGGTTCAGTCTCAAAGGAGTGAGATCAGAGACCATGCTTCTCAGCCTGATATTTGGAGATGGAAGTACTTGAGGAAACTGGCTTCAAAACTCCAAGGAAGTTTCTGTCCAAAACCTCTCTTTAATGTTCCTTTTAAGCTTATTTTCTTTATCATCTGTCTCACCTCTTATGTTTCCTTTTGATGTAGGAGATACAGATTTGAGGACAAATCTTTTCAAAGGAGGAGGGGATGATTTAACAATGGCCGAGCCAGCTGATCATCCAACAAAGGACAAACCAGGAAGGACTAATGGCGAGCATACTAAGCTAAAACCAACTAATGAGAGTGAGGACGAGCTGAAACAGAGTGTGGCTGAGCTGAAACCAGCTGAAGTGAGTGTGGTTGAGCTGAAACCAGCTAAGGAGACTGAAGATGAGCTGAACCAGCTAAGTGACACTAACTTGGAGCTGTATGAGCTAAGTTAAACTCACTTGGAGCTGGATGAGCTAAGTGACACTAACCAGGAGCTGATTGAGCTGAGTGAGCTGAACTTGGAGCAGGACGAGCTGAACCAGCTCAGTGACACTACATTAGATCGAGCAAAGCTGAATGTGAGTGGCACTACACTAGGACGAGCTGAGCTGAATGGGACTGACACTGAAGCTGACATGGACCTAGCTGGACAAGTGATTTTCGACCCAAAGAAGAAGATGGGTCAGATTTGTTTCTCTCAGCCCAAAAGGAGTTCAAAACCAAAGATAAGGGTCCATTATCTCTTTCTTATGGATCAGCCACGAAATTCAAGTCCAAGAAACCTTATGAAGCTGTTTTGGATCAAGTGGGCCCAAGAAGAAATGTTGCAGCCCAAGGAGAGATTATCATAACAAGTTCATTATGGGTTTGTTTCTTACCAAATTCGACCAGGCTTTTATTCAGATGTTTTCTGACCCATTCTCATCCAGAAATATCAGAAAAGAGTCAGCAAGAAAGTCTTGGTCGTGATCATCCAAGAGTCATTCAACAAAACACTTAAAAGTGGTCAAAAAGTCTTAGTCTTCATTTCTGTTTCCTAAGTTCCTAGTTTTCTACATCATTTCTAGCTTTCTACATTCTTGTAAGACTATATATAGACTATGCACGACCTCAATAAGATCATTCACCTTTTTGTTTAAAAACCTATTACAAACTGTGAATCCCTTGTTCAGCTTCTGAACATTGTATGCTTAGGAGTTAATTCTCTGCAAAGCACTTTGTCTTTAGATCATTGTTTCTGTGGGTAAACTGCACGATCTACTGGCACTTCTACACAAGTTCTGGTCAGTCCATAGATCAGTTCTGAAGAACCATTCATTCATTCCATCCACCATCAGTTCGAGTCTAATCCATTCAAAGCAACCTGCGTGTGTTAGTAACCACCAGAAGTGACCATTCAAATAACCCTCAAGATCAGTCAAGGGAAACAAAAACCAGAAGGGTTTTCATCAAATGGGGTTGTCCTTTGGAAATACATCTTGAAACTCCTGCAAAAGAGAAACCATTTCACTCGGATACACCGGTGTAGGATCTGTTAAGTTCAAAATATTTTCTTCAAAGACAAGTAAGATAGCTGGTTGTTTAGAGTAAAGAGTTCTTTTGATATCACCCATGTTGGCATATAAGTTTTGTTGCTTAGTTCCAGCCGGTTTGAGTTCAATCTCCTTCTTCTTTTGGAGTTGAATCTGATCATGCTGAACTTCCTTAGGTGTCAAAGGAACCAGGACAGTCTTGCGGCCCTTGAACTCAAATGAATGCTTGTTGGTGAAACCATCAGGTATGACTCGGCGATCAGATTGCCAAGGCCTCCCAAGAAGTATGTGACCAGCTTCCATAGGTAGGACATCACACAAGACCTCATCTTCATATCTTCCTATGGCTAAGGGGATTAGAACTTGATTAGAGACCCTCATGGTGCCTTCTTTATTAAACCATTGTAGCCGGTAAGGTTTTGGGTGCTTCTGAACCTTCAAACCCAACTTCTTGACCATTGTCTCACTAGCTGCATTCACACAACTGCTTCCATCAACTATAAGGCTGCAAACCTTTCCTTGGACCAAGCACCTTGTGTAGAACAGGTTCTCACGTTGCTCTAGTTCTTCGGTCTTTGTTTTGCAAGTTTAGGAGTCTTCTTGCTACTAAAAGCTTCCCTTGGACCGGTCCTTCTTCATGCTCTTCCTCAGTTTCTTCTTGGTCAGGTTTGGTGCGTTCATCTTCTGAAACAAACTCACCATCTTCTAGAAGAATCATGATCCCCTTGTTGGTACACTCATTAGCATAATGACCTCGTCCTTGGCACTTGAAACACTTGACATCCCGAGCTCTGGAACTAGAAGCCTCTGCCTTGCCCTTGCCCTTGTCAAGGATGCTACTCGGTTTGGTTTCTTACCTTGGGTAGGGCTTGTTTTCTTTCTGATAGGGCCTAGACTCCTTAGGATAGGTTGGCTTCTCTTCCTTAGTGCTGTGAATCCGGTTGGATCCAAAGCTGGTTCGTGAATGTGCCTTCCTCTTAAGCTGTTGTTCCACAAGAATAGCCTTGTGTAACATCTCTTCTAACTCCACATAATACTGCATCTCAACATTGTCTTGTATCTCATGGTTTAGACCACACAGAAACCTTGACATTGTGGCTTCTCTATCTTCAGATATACTAGCCCTTACCATGAGTAACTCCATCTCCTGGTAGTATTCTTCTACTGATCTTGAACCTTGGGTGAGTTTTTTGAGCCTTTGATGAAGATCTCTATGATAATGACTTGGAACATATCTCTTGCGCATGATAGACTTCATCTCTGACCATGTTTCAACTGGTTCCTCACCATTCCTTCTTCTGTTGGTAACATACTGATCCCACCAGCTTAGAGCATTGTCGTAGAACCCAATAGCAGATATTTGGATCTTCTTTTGATTTGTGTACTGCTTACACTGAAAGACCAGCTCAATCTTCTTTTTCCATTAAAGATAGGCATCCGGATCAGCTTTCCCTTGGAAGGGAGGTATCTTGATCTTTAAACCAGCAAGTTCATCTCTCTGGTTTGTCCTTCCTTATTGTCCACGTCTCTGCCTCCTTTGCCTTTGTCTTGATGAGGAACTGATGTCCTCATAGTAGTTATCAGTTTCTTCAGAGCCAGCATGCTCTTGTCGAGTTGGGTTGCGTTCTTCTTCTCTTCAAGTCTCACAACGGGGACCTTGTCCAATAGCTCGCCTCACTTCCTCTATGAACTCTTTGCGGAGCTCATTGAGATTGGTCCTCATCATCTCAGTCATCGTAGCTACCATGGATTGATTCAGTTGAGCTGTCATGGCTTCCATGAATAACTTGTTCTTCCGGACCAACTTGGCTTCTTCTTCAGTTTTGGTTCCCATTGATGCCTACACTAAGGAAAACACAAGAACAAGTAAGTAGTTCAAGGAATTAACGAGAAGAAACAAAGAAAAACTGAACACAAAAATTTACTTGCTCGGCAAGGTGAACTTATGCAGCTAGGTTTAAAAAAAACTAGGGCTTTCGCCTAAATCCAAAAAGGAAAGTACACAAAATTCGGCTAAAACACTAAGAAATTTCGAGCAGCCCTAAGACAAAGCTAGTTCCACTTTTGTTCAAGTTGATAAAGAAAAATTACGGCTGAATCAAAAGGATTTTCAAGAGAAAAGAGACTTCCCTAACCAAAGTTTCTCTGATACCACATGGCACACTCCTAGGATGCTTCTTTGGTTGATGGGAGGATATATCCTTGCAAGAACGAATCAGAGACTCAATTTCTTGAAGGTTGTGGATTGAATGGTGACACAAGAGGGATGAGAGAACTCTTGATACTCCTAGATGACTAGCTCGGATATGACACACCAAGAGAGACACCTTAAGGCTCTGGATATTACACACCAGAAGACACTCGACAACTTAGAGAGCCGTCAAGAGAACAAAAGACTTTGATATTAGATTGCTTGAGTTCTAAAGGGTTGGCGAAAACCCTTACATAAAGAAACCAAAGAACATGCTCTAGTGTTTCAGAAACTATAACATAAAAACCATAGTCTTAAAATAACATAAGATAAAAATAGATAGTCTTCAAGTAGTCTTGGGCCGAGATAGGGCCTAGGTGATTTGTAAGACAAGTCGTGGCCTTGTTAAAAACCTTCCTCCGAAAAACCTCGTGGGACAAAACCAAAAGCAAGGAAAAGAGCACACACCAAATGTCTTGCCTAAACACTAGCTCAGCTTGATGTAGAGATAGCTTGAATGGTGATCAAGATATCTCGGACCATCAAACCTTGTCCAAGACTTTCTTCTTGTTTTGGATGTGAAGTGAGTAATCCTACAACAGTCTCCTTGAGTTTCTTGGCTCTGGAACGGGTCATGGGACCTTCTGGAATGGTCAAAGCATCATTTCCAGGCTACTGGTGCATTGTGGCTTCATGTGGCTCTTCTAAGATCTCTTTACCCTCTTTGGTAAGCTGGTCCATGATCACATCAGAAGGCGACAAGGAGATTGTCGTGTGTGATGAAGTGAAGTGGATCCAGGAAGATAACCTGGTGATGTCCATCCTTCAAAGCTCTCTAGATCCTTCAATCTAAGAGGCTTATAGCTACTGTGAAAAGGCAAAGGACTTGTGGGACACCCTTCAGAATGTGGATGGAAAAATATCAAACCTCACTCGAGTTTTTGAGATTAAACAAGCCATCAACAGTCTAGCTCAAGAATAAGATCTTTTGATATCTTAGTAGAAATGTAACCAGAAAGAGATTAAGAACAGATTTAGAAATAAATAGACTTTTTTAGACTCAACGAGAAGAGAGATTATGAGAGACTATGAAGAACATCTTGAGACTCGAAAACTTAGAGAGAACTGTATGCTTTATTCATCCTCAAGGGGTTACAATATATAGAGAAAGCTACATGGGTTTTCAGAAAGCAAAGGGAGAAAATGAGTGGCTGTGGTTCGTCCAAGGGCGTGCTAATTCAAAAGAAGGCTTTCCGGCCAAGCAAATGGAATCAGCATCTTTGACAAGATGCTGATCCTTCCAGCTCTTGACAGCCTGTCCACGCGGCCCTCTTCTTCCTTTCCAACGGATGGATAAGGTTACCTCCTCAAGAAAAGCATTCGAGTCACTTTGGTTTTACCTGGATGGTAACAATGGGTCGAGTGCTTTTGGTCGACCTTGTACGGCCTGTACGGCCTTGTACGGACAAGGTCGACCAAAACTCTTCTCTTTTCTTCCTTCTTCCTATTTAACCCAAAGTAGATACCTCAACTTAACACTCCCCCTCAAGCTTGACCATATTGTACAAGTCAAGCTTGGAAGGCTATGAGATCTCCCTCATTAAAAACCTCCCAAAGAGAAAACCCTTTTTGGGATAAAACACTTTGATGAGGGAAAAAGAGTGGAGACACCATAGCAGGGGATTAGCTAAGTTGGGTTAGATCAATGAGTCCCAACCTCACATTGATGGACTCCATTGTCTTCTGTCTAGCTGCCTTTGTAAACACATTCGCCAACTGATCCTCACTCCTTGTATAACATGGCAAGATCACTCCTAATCCAATCATTTGCCTCACCTTGTTGCAATCGACCTCAATGTGCTTGGTTCTTTCATGGAATACTGAGTTGGAGGCTATATGGATTGCGGCTTGGTTATCACAATGCATAGTCATTGGTGTAGACTGATCATTCTCCACATGCTTCAGCATTGCCCTATATTCAGCTTCGGCACTGGAACAAGAGACCAACTTTTGCTTCTTGCTCTTCCAGGTAACTAGGTTCCCACCTATGAAGGAGCAATATCCAGTGGTCGACTTCCTGTCCATCCTATCTCCTGCCCAATCCGCATCACAATAGCCCACCTCTTCTGTGCTCCTATTACACCCCATCCATACTCCTAGGTTTGGTGATCCGTTTAGATACATCAGGATCCTTTCAACCATGTGTCAGTGATGTTCCTTTGGGATTTGCATGTGTTGACTCACCTGGTGAAGCTTTTCAACTGGTGCAAAGGTATCCACATAATCTTCCCCATAGGTTTGAGTAAAGTCTCTTGCAACCAACCTGGTTTTCATTCTATCAATCTTTCCATTCGCCAAGTATTTGATGGTAAAGATCCATATACTGGTCACAGCCTTCTTCCCTTTTGGCAACTCACTTTCATACCATGTGTCATTCTTGATCATCGCACTTGCCTCAGCACCAACTGAATCCTTCCATTCCTTCTCTTTAACAGCTTCCTCATAGGATCTTGGTATATAGCTCTCGTCCAGACTGACCATGAAGGAACAATGTTCTTCTGGATACTCAGTAAATGAGCAGACCACTTGAGATGGATGTGCAACCGCTTGGGCATTATAGTATACCCTAGTGTTAACCCTATCAGATGGTGGTCTTCTTATCCTAGAACTTCTCCTCAACTGTTGCTGCTGTTCTACTTCCCCTTCTTCAGGTTCTTCCTCCTCTTGAAGCTCAATACTTCTCTGACCTTCTTGAGTATCACCACCTTGATCATGGACCCGTAACTTCTATCTTCCTCTGGAGAATCAAACTCCTCTTGGCCTGAATCAAACTCTCCACTGCTATCAGTGCTTCCACCTTCCTGATCTTCAGTGTTAGTGTTTCCCCCCTCATGACCAAGGTGGGGAGACTGATTTGCTTCATTTGTCACTCCAATGCCAAGAACTTCCAAGATAATCCTTAGAGTTGTTGCCTTATCTGAGGTACGGTCCTTCAACTCGTCTTGATTCTTCTCCTCATAGTACCCTCTTTCTTCTATGAACTTTACATCCCTAGACACCAAAACTCTTCTTGCCACCGGGTCATAACATTTGTATCCCTTCTGAGTTGTGGAGTAGCCTATGAACATTGCCTTTGTACTCTTGGCTTCTAACTTGTTCCTCATCTCTCCCGGAATCAGCACATAGCACAAGCATCCGAAGACCCGTAGATAGTCCACTGATGGTTTGTACTTGTTTAGAACCCCAAAGGGAGCTTGATCATGCAATACCTTTGTAGGTGTTCGGTTGATGAGGTAACAAGTTGTAGCCACAGCATCACACCAAAATATCTTGGGAACATTGTCTTGAAACATTAAGGACCTTGCTACTTCCATGAGATGGCGATTCTTCCTCTCAGCAACTCCATTTTGCTGAGGAGTGTAAGGGAAACTGGTCTGGTGAAGGATCCCATATTGAGCTAAGTGATCCTTGAATGCATGCCTTGTGTACTCTCCTCCATTATCTGATCTAAAAATTTTAAACTTAGCATGATAATGGCTAGTCACATAGGATTGAAATTTCTTAAATGCATCAAGGACCCTATCTTTTGATGGAATGAGTGTTAACCAAGTGTATTTAGAATTTTCATCAAATGTTACAAAGTACTTATGATTATGCCTAGATATGCAAGGAGCAGTCCAAACATCAGAATGAATTAAATCAAAGCACTTCTCATAAATAGTAGATGATCTTGGAAAGACAGTCTTACAATGCTTGCCTAAAATGCAAGCTTCACACTCATTATTTTCGAAAACAACACCTGGTAACATCAAGTTCAAAGCTATAAAATGAGGATTTCCTAGTCTAGCATGCCACAAAGAATTCTTATTTAAAGCAGAAGAAACAGTAGTAAAGGAACAACTAAAATCAGAAACAGGATCAAGCTCTTCACGCTTATATAACTCGCCCTTGGTAACTCCTTTTTCAATCATCTTTTGGCTCTCAATATCCCGAAACTCAACCTCGTTAGGACTGAATATAACCTTACAATTCAAATCATTAGTGCACTTCTTAACCGATAACAAGTTTGAAGTGAATTCAGGCATATAGAAAGTTCTTGTGTTCTTACTAAACAGTTTTAGATTTCCCACTCCTTTAATAGGAATCTTATCACCATCAGCAATCATGACATGACCATTAGCTGGTTCAATGTCCTTGATCAGATTGGTGTCACTTATCATGTGATGGGAAGCTCCTGAGTATACTATCAATTGTTTAGATGAGCTATTAGCAATGTGACAAGTAACTTTAAGACTAGAACAAGCAAGACTTTGGCGGTTCATTTCATTCTCTATTGTCCTACCGGTTCTATCAGTCCTAAGCTCATTCACATTTCCTAGCTTACTAGCAATCATTGAAGCACCAAGAGAATACCCATTAAGGTTACCAATGGTGTTACCATTCTCCTTAAGCATTTTGATGAGAGCTTCAATGTCAGACCTCCTTATCTAGTCTTGATCATTGTTCCTGCTAGTGCCTCCCGTGTAGGCAACAAGGGACTTTCCTTCACTTGCCTCCCTCTTATCACCATCGGTTGTCTTGCTTGAGCCAGCACCAGTTGAACCCTCCGAGATGTGAGCTCTGGCTTCCCTCTCCTTCATGAACTTGGCCGGCTTGAGATGTGGATGAAGGATCCAGAACTGACTCTTCTTGTGGCCGTGCTTCTTGCAGTGATCACAGTTACCATTGAACATCCGGTCTTCATACTTGTTGAAAGCCGCCTTGTTTGCCATTGGAGTTTCAACCTGATCAGTTGCGCAGCTTGGTTAGCCAAGGTAAGCTCCCCCTTACCTCCAAATAACCCAAAAGAGCCCTGCTCCTTTTGTATCGGAGCACACACATCTTCTAGAGGTGGGAGCTTCTCAGCTCTCAAGATATGCTTGATGAGGCTGTTGTAGGCTAGGGTGAGCAGGAGCCCAAAGACCTTATCTTGATCACGCCTCTCATTCAACTCATCAGCATCAACCGTGGTTGGTCTCAGCATCTCTAGCTCGGACCAAAGTACTCGGACCTCCCAAGATGCTTAGTGAACTCCGTATCCTCTTGTAGTAACCCATTGATTGCTCTCTTCATCTCGGCTCAAGTTTGAGATGTTCCCATACACTTTCTTCAAGGTGTCCCATAGGTCCTTTGCGGTTTCACAGTAGCTATAAGCTTCCATGTTATGAGTCTCAAGGGATCCTTGAAGTAGTGTCATCAGCATCATGTCTTCTTTCTGCCATTTCTCCACCTCACTCGTGGCACTTGCAGCTTCACCTTCTTGAGTAATGAGCTTAGGAGCTTCACCGAATGTGATATGACCCCATAAGCCCTTACTTCCCACAGCAGTCTTCAAAAAGCGAGACCACAACAGATAGTTACTCCCCTTGAGAGTAACCGGAACCTTCATGCTAACACTATCCATCTACAACCAGCTTGACTTCAAAAGCTTGGAAACGAGTAGATCTATACCTTAGAACATGGATGAACCCAGAAACAAGAGAAAAGGTTGAGTCTTTGAAGGTAAGAACGTGAATGACTCAAGCTTTTACACCACACAAGCTTCAAACTTCAATCTTCTACCCGAACTTCAAAGAACAGCCTTGGATCTTTAAAAAGCTTCAACCTTGATCTTCTTCAACTCGATGAACACAAACCCAAATCGTGATGAACCAGGCTCTGATACCATAAGATCTTCTGATATCTTAGTAGAAATGTAACCAAAAAGAGATTAAGAACAGATTTAGAAAGAAATAGACTTGATTTAGACTCAACGAGAAGAGAGATTATGAGAGACTATGAAGAACATCTTGAGACTCGAAAACTTAGAGAGAACTGTATGATTTATTCATCCTCAAGGGGTTACAATATATAGAGAAAGCTACAAGGGCACGCCTAATTCAAAAGAAGGCTTTTCGGCCAAGCAAATGGAATCAGCATCTTTGACAAGATGCTGATCCTTCCAGCTCTTGACAGCCTGTCCACGCAGCCCTCTTCTTTCTTTCCAACGGATGAATAAGGTTACCTCCTCAAGAAAAGCATTCGAGTCACTTTGGTTTTACCCGGATGGTAACAACCTATCGAGTGCTTTTGGTCGACCTTGTATGGCCTTGTACGGCCTGTACGGTCTTGTACAGTCTGTACGGCCTTGTACGGCATGTACGGCCTTGTACGGCCTGTACGGTCTTGTACGGCCTGTACGGCCTTTACGGCCTTGTACGGCATGTACGGCCTGTACGGACAAGGTCGACCCAAACCCTTCTCTTTTCTTCCTTCTTCCTATTCAACGCAAAGTAGATACCTCAACTTAACAAAGAAGACATGGAGTTCACAAAGCATCACGGAAAGTTTAGAGCTTTGTGGTTTGAGCTAGAGATGTTAAGGCCGAGTACAATAGATACAGCTGAGCTTAATGAGAGGAGGGAGCAAGAGAAAGTCTCTAACTTGCTTCTCACTTTCAACTCCAGCTACAATGACCTGGTGAAACACATTATGCGGGCAGAGAAGTTACCCACCTTGGAGGAAGTCTGCGCACAGATCCAAAAGGAGCAAGGATTATTTGGAAGAAAGAGGGAGCTTACCTTAGCTAATCAAGATGAGGTGCCTCAAGCTAACAAGGTGAACCGGTTTGAAGAAAGGAGGTTCAACGGAAACTGTGACCATTGCAAGAGACAAGGCCACAAGAAGCATCAGTGCTGGATCCTTCATCCTCACTTGAAGCCAACCAAGTTTATGAAGGAAAGGGATGCAAGGGCGAATGTGAGCTATGTAGGGGGTGATCAGCATGGAGTAGGAGGAACCGGGCCATCCAACCGAGCACAGGAGGCTGAAGGTGGAGAGAACAAAGCCCTGGTGACCTACAGAGCTCAAACCAACCGTCCAAATGAGCATGAGTTCATCCACCTTTCCGAAATGGATGCTCTCATTAAGATGCTCAAAGATAATGGTAACATTCTTGGTAACCTCAGGGGGTATGTTTTTGGTGCATCTAAGATTGCTAGTTCTCATGATCAAACTAATGCTTATACCCATTCTAGGATTGCCGGTTTATCTCATAGTGCTTGTAGCATGTCTAAGCCTTTGATAGTTGATTCAGGTGCATCTCATCATATGATTAGTGAAACTAGTCTGATTAGAGATATAGAACCTGCGCATGGACATGTTATGATTGCTAATGGTGATAGAATCCCAATAAGAGGTGTAGGCAAGCTAAAATTGTTTGATAAGGAATCTAGATGCTTCTATATGCCTGAATTTACATCAAATGTGTTATCTGTTAATAAATGTACTAATGATTTGCAATGCAATGTGATCGCTAGCCCTAATGATGTAAAATTTCAGGATATTGAGAGCAGTCGTTTGAATGGGAAAGAAGTTACCAAACGAGACCTTTACATGCTTGAGGAGCTTACTTCTTTACCTGATCATAGTTGTTCTTTCACTTCTGTTTCTGGTTTGAATAAGAGTGCTTTGTGGCATTCTAGACTAGGACATCCTCATGTTAGACCTTTAAGCTTAATGGTTCCAGGTGTTGTGTTTGAGAATAATGATTGTGAAACTTGTATCTTAGGCAAGCATTGTAAAACTATGTTTCAAAAGTCTTCCACTATCTATGATCACTGCTTTGATTTAATACACTCGGATGTTTGGACTGCACCTTGTTTATCTAGGGAGAACCATAAGTATTTTGTCACATTCATTGATGAGAAGTCTAAATACACCTGGATAACCTTGATTCCATCTAAGGATAGGGTGCTTGATGCATTTAGAAATTTTCAAACATATGTGACTAACCATTTCAATGCTAAGCTGAAATTTTTTAGATCAGATAATGGTGGGGAGTACACGAGTCAAGCCTTCAAGCAACACCTATCCCAGCATGGTATCCTTCACCAAACGAGCTGTCCATACACTCCACAACAGAATGGAGTGGCTGAAAGGAAGAACCGGCACCTTATGGAAGTTGCTAGGTCCATGATGTTCCAAGCTAATGTGCAAAAGAGGTTTTGGAGTGAGGCTGTGGCTACTGCTTGTTACGTGATCAACCGAACCCCAACCAAGGTTCTTGAAGATCAATCACCCTTTGAGGTTCTGAACAAGCATAAGCCGGCCTGATGATATCAGGGTCTTTGGTTGCCTCTGCTTTGTTCACAAACCAGGAGAGCTAAGAAACAAGTTAGAAGCCAAGAGCACAAAAGGGATGTTTATTGGGTACTCACCAACTCAGAAGGGGTATCCGGCAACCAGAATAGTAGTAGTGTCTAGAGATGTGAATTTCGTAGAGGAAAGAGGGTTCTATGAGGAGAAGAACCAAGCAGAGCTTAAGGATTTGGCTTCTGATAAGGCAGCCAACTTGATGATAATATTGGAGAATCTTGGGATTAACTTATCTCAGGATCCGAGGAGTGGAGGAGGACAACAACAAGAAGGTCTCCCGACTACTAATGATAATGGACAGAAACTCCACCTTGACCATGAGGGGGGAAAGGAACCTGAAGAGCAGCATGATGAAGAATCAGGTTCCACACATGATCAAGGTGTGGATCAAGATGAGGGAGAAGTTGGAGATGGAAACCAGGAAGAAGAAGAGGTCGAAGAGGCTCAACCAGAAACAGCTCAACCTTTGAGAAGGAGTACAAGGGTGAGGAACCCTCCAACCAACTGGATCAACAACCGGGTATACTACAATGCTCAGGTAGTTGCTCATCATGCCCAAGCTGTTTGCAACCTTATTCATTACCCAGAATAGCATAAAGCCTTTATGATTAGTTTGGAAAAGAGCCAGATACCAAGATCCTATGAAGAAGCCATGCAAGACAAAGAGTGGAAGAAATCGGTTGGAGCTGAAGCAGAGGCAATGATCAAGAATGATACTTGGTATGAGAGCAAACTCCCAAAAGGAAAGAAGGCTGTGACCAGCAGATAGATATTCACTATCAAGTATCTTGCAAATGGGAAGATTGATAAGAAGAAAACAAGACTTGTGCCAAGGGGTTTCACTCAAACATATGGAGAGGACTACATTGACACTTTTGCCCCAGTCGCCAAGCTTCATACTATCCGGATAGTACTCTCCCTTGCAGTAAACTTAGAGTGGGGTCTTTGGCAAATGGATGTAAAGAATGCCTTCCTTCAAGGAGAACTTGAAGATGAATTGTATATGCTTCCTCCTCCTGGTCTTGAGCATTTGGTTAAAGATGGAAACGTGTTGAGGTTGAAGAAAGCTATATATGGACTGAAGCAATCTCCAAGAGTCTGGTACACCAAGCTGAGCACTACTCTCGATGGGAATGGCTTCAAGAAGTCAGAACTCGACCATACCCTCTTCACCTTGACCACTCCATCAGGTATTGTTGTCCTTCTTGTGTATGTTGATGATATCATCATCACAGGAAGTGACAAGTTTGGTATTCAATCAACCGGAGACTTTCTAAAGTTGGTTTTTGAGATCAAAGACTTGGGAGAAATTAAATACTTCCTTGGGATTGAGATATGTAGATCCAAGGAAGGTTTGTTTTTTTCTCAAAGGAAATATACACTTGATCTTTTGAAAGATGCAGGTAGACTTGGAGGGACGAGTTTGAAGACACCATTAGAAGATGGGTATAAGATTCCACGTGAGGGGGAGATTGAAGACAGCCAACCATTTGAAGATGCCAAGCTTTATAGAAAGCTTGTTGGTAAGTTGATCTACTTGACTATTACATGTCCTGATATATGCTTTGCTGTGAACCAGGTGAGTCAACACATGCAAGGACGAAAGGAGCATCATTGGAGCATGGTAAACCGGATCCTGATGTACCTGAATGGCTCACCTAACCAAGGAGTGTGGATGGGATGCAACAAGAGCACAAAGGTGGTAGGATACTGTGATGTAGATTGGGCAGGAGATCGAGCAGATAGGAAGTCAAAAACAGGCTATTGCACATTCATGGGTGGGAACTTGGTTACTTGGAAAAGCAAGAAGCAGAAAGTGGTGTCCTACTCAAGTGTTGAGGCTGAGTATAGGGCCATGTTGAAGCTGATTAATGAGTTAGTCTGGATCAAGGGAATACTAAAGCACTTGGAGATTGATCAAGCCGCACCAATGACCATGCATTGTGACAACCAAGAAGCAATCCACATTGCCTCCAACTCGGTGTTTCATGAGAGAACCAAGCATATTGAAGTAGACTGCCACAAGGTAAAACAGATGATAGTCCAAGGAGTGATCTTACCTTGTTATACACGGAGTGAAGATCAGTTGGCTGATGTGTTTACTAAGGCTCCGAGGCAGAAGACACTTAAGTCCATCCATCAGAGGTTGGGACTCATTGATCTTACTAGGCGGAACTAATCCCTTGTCATGAGGTCTTTACTCTTTTCCTTGCTGAGGTTTTATCCCTAAGGAGGGTTTTCTTTGGCAAGGTTTTTAATGGGGAAGATCTCATGACATTCCAAGCTTGACTTGTTTCACATGGTCAAGCTTGAGGGGGAGTGTCGAACCGAATAAGAGATGGAGTTATGATCTATAAAGAAGGCTGGAAAAGACTTATGAAATGGAGAGGAAGAAGTTTGGAGATGTCCGTACAGGTCCGTACGAGGCCGTACAAGTTAGGCCGTACAACCATGATCTCCCAAAAGTAAGTTTGGGTCGACCAAAGTTACTCCAAGTAAAACCTCAGAAGTTACCTCCGCGTGGATAAGCTTCCTTCCTTCCGTGTGTCCAAGTGTACTGAACCTTGAGGATAAGAGTCACTCCGCGTCTGGACAGGCTGGCCTAAAGCATCTAGTCAAGGTGCCAAAGGAATCAAGGGTGTAGAGCTTCTGGACCAAGTATTTTGAATTAGGCGTGCCTAAGACCCTTGACTCCACATGCTTAGGTTGAAACATTATCTTGTATCCGTTAAGCATAAGCATAACCTTCCCTATATATTTGTAACTCCTCTCATTAATCAATCAAGCAATATGTTAGAGTTTCTCTTGTTCTCTCTAAGTGTTCTTCATGTTCTTCATTATCGAAATGGTTTCTTTGTAAAGTCTTAACCTTTTAGTCTCCAAATCTCTTCTAGTCTCTCTTAAACTCTCTTCTAGCCGTTTATACTCAGATTCTACTCATTCTTTCACTGTATGCTCTTGAGACCTAAATCTCTCTACTATTTTCACTTATTTCCGCAATTCTTTGAGTTTCATTTCTATTTTTGGCAAAGTTCACTTGTTCTTCAGTTGTTCATCATTTCCAGCTCCAGAAATTGCCAAAAATGGAAAAGATGATTTCGACCAAGAAAATGAAGAAGGAGAATCTCATTTCAGTGACCCTAGAGGGTCCTAACTATCTTATATGGTCAAGAGTGGCCAGAGTTACCTTGGGATGTCATGGACTTTGGGACAGCCATATCATGGAGGCTGAAGCTTCAAAGAGGATGGCTCAAGAGGATAGTCAGGCTACTTGCCTAAAGCATGAAGACAAGTGGGTTCAAGAGGAACAGCAAACACTTGGAATTATACACAGCTCTCTGTCTGAACAGATCTTAGAGAATCATTATCACCTCAGAACCGCCAAGAGTCTATGGGAGAAGCTTCAAAATGTTTATGGAATCTATGGGAGAGTCTTCAAGCTGTCTATGAGCAAGACAAAGTTTTCAGTCTTCTCCTAAACCTGGATTCACCCTGCAATAGTCTGATAAGTTATATCATTAAAGAAAGGAAGCTTCCAAGTTCCCTAGGAAGCCAGCCAAGTACATTTAAGCTCAAGGAGTTTGAGCATCAAGTAATTACAGGAAGAACCATGTATTCAGCACTCTGTGGTAGATGTGATCATGGACCAGCTTACCAAGGAGGGTAAAGAGATTTTAGACGAGCCACATGATTCCACAATGCACCAGCAGCTTGATGATGATGCTTTGACCATTCCAGAAGGTCCCATTACCCGTTCCAGAGCCCAGAAACTCAAGGAGACTGTTGTAGGATTACTCACTTCACATCCACAAAAAGAAGAAAGTCTTGGACAAGGTTTGATGGTCCGAGATATCTTGATCACCATTCAAGCTATCTCTACATCAAGCTGAGCTAGTGTTTAGGCAAGATATTTGGTGTGTGCTCTTTTCCTTGCTTTTGATTTTGTCCCACGAGGTTTTCCGGAGAAAGGTTTTTAACGAGGCCACGACTTGTCTTACAAATCACCTAGGCCCTATCTCGGCCCAAGACTACTTGAAGACTATCTATTTTTATACTATGTTATTTTAAGAGTGTGGTTTTTATGTTATAGTTTCCGAAACCCTAGAGCATGTTCTTTGGTTTCTTTATTTAAGGGTTTTCGCCAACCCTTTAGAACTCAAACAATCTAATATATCAAAGTCTTTTGTTCTGTTGACGGCTCTCTCTCAAAGGTTGTCGAGTGTCTTCTGGTGTGTAATATCCAGAGCCTTAAGGGTGTCTATCTTGGTGTGTCATATCCGAGCTAGTCATCTAGGAGTATCAAGAGTTCTCTCATCCCTCTTGTGTCACCATTCAATCCACAGCCTTGAAGAACTTGAGTCTCTGATTCGTTCTTGCAAGGATCTATCCTCCCATCAACCAAAGAAGCATCCTAGGAGTGTGTCAGTGGTGATTCTAATGAAGGAGGAACATGGAGGAGTATGGCAGGGGCGACCAATTCTTATAGTCTAGTGACCAGAAGAGACTTTGATTCCTTTATAAAATCTGCCAAGGCCCTTATCTCACCCAAGGAGGTTGGTAAATATTCTCCTGAATCTAAACTCATCATTATAGATTCAGGAGCTAGCCATCACATGATTAGTGATAGGAACCTCGTTAGTAATATCAAACCTGCCTCAGGGAATGTGTTATAGCAAATGGTGATAAGGTTAAGATAGAAGGGATAGGGAACCTTAGGTTGTTTGATAAAGAATCAACTGCCTTGTATATGCCTCAGTTTACATCAAATTTGCTATCAGTGAAAAGACCAACCATTGATCTGAATTGTCAAGTTGTCTTTAAACCTGATGAGGTTGAGTTTTAAGACTTGAAGACATGGCAGGTTATTGGTAGAGGGCACAGCCATCATGAACTATATCACCTAGAGAATACTAAGATATCTGGTGCATCGCCTGCTCACTGCCTGATCAGTGCGTTTAATGGGGTTGAGAGCACCATATGGCACTCTAGACTGGGACATCAACATACTAGAGCCTTGAACTTGATGCTTCCGGGTATGGTGTTTCTGAATGATGAATGTGAGGCATGTATATTGGGGAAGCATTGTAGGACAGTCTTTCCAAGGTCTAGCACTATCTATGAGAAGTGTTTCGACCTGGTTAATTCTGATGTATGGACGGCACCCTGTATGTCCAGAGAGAATCACAAGTACTTTTTCACCTTCATTGATGAGTGTTAAGTTGTGGTATCTATCTTGGGGTTGATTAGAAAGAAGAGAGGAGAAGGGTTTGGGTCAACCTTGTCCGTACAAGGCCGTACAGGACGTACAAGGCCGTACAAGGCCGTACAGGCCGTACAAGGTCGACCAAAAGCATCTCGACCAAGTTTTACCATTAGAGTATGACACATTCCTAGGATGCTTCTTTGGTTGCTGGGAGGATAGATCCTTGCAAGAACGAATCAGAGACTCAAGTTCTTCAAGGCTGTGGATTGAATGGTGACACAAGAGGGATGAGAGATCTTTTAATACTCCTAGATGACTAGTTCGGATATGACACACTGAGATAGACACCCTTAGGGCTCTGGATATTACACACCAGAATAACACTCAACAACTTAGAGAGAGAGAGCCGTCAAGAAGAACAAAAGACTTTGATATTAGATTGCTTGAGTTCTAAAGGGTTTGCGGAAACCCTTAAATAAAGAAACCAAAGAACATGTTGTCAAAAAAAAAAACCAAAGAACATGCTCTAGGGTTTCGACAAGTATAACATAAAACTATATTCTTAAAATAACATAAGGTAAAATAGTAGTCTTTGAAAGTTTTAAGAAATGAACAATATATAGAGAGATTGAAGAGATTCGACAGAGATTAGAGAGATTAATGCTTTAGGAACCAAGAATCGAAAATGATAAAGGAGAGAATAGACTCCATAAGTTTATTGCTTGCTGAGGGTTTACAAATATATAGGGAAGGAGATACAAGGGTTTAACGGATAGAAAAAGTAAAGCATGTGAGGTCAGCTTGACCGGAGGAGTGCCAAGTTCAAACTTGTGGACAAGGTGGCTCGCACATTTGATACCAAGAGCATCTTGACTAGATGCTCTTGCTCCTTTCCAGCTAGCACCAGCTCTCAAAAGACGCGCAAACCTTATCCTCTTGGTTCTAACCAAGTAAAGACCAAACCTTCTCCCTAATCCAGAAGCTTTCCTTCTTCCTTCACTCGTCCATTTACCTTTCACCACACGGTAACTCCAAGTGTACGGACCAGGCATGTTTGTACACTTTCGTCCTATTTTTGCACATCCTCAATAAGTGAAGTTAGGGTGATCTGAAAAGGTTTTGGTCGGGTGTTCCACACACCGAACGTACAGTCCGTACATCGGTCGTACTGTCCGTACCATTGCCCTATTTTTGCACCATCTCCTTTTCTCTCCAAATCTTCACACAAGCATCCTCTAATCCTCCTTAACCTTTTTACACATTTCAACACTCCCCCTCAAGCTTGACCAAGGGGAACCGGTCAAGCTTGGAATACCATGAAATCTTCCTCATTAAAAACCTTACCAAGCAAAACCCTTTTGGGATAAAAACTTGATAAGGGAAAAAGAGTGAAGATATCATGGTGAGGGGAAAAGCTGATGGGAGTGAGGTCAATGAGTCCTAACCGGTTGTGTATGAACTCAAGTGTCTTCTTCCTAGCTGCTTTGGTAAAGACATCGGCTAGTTGATCCTCACTCCGGGTATAATAAGGAAGGATCACTCCTTGTACCATCATCTGCCTCACCTTGTGGCAGTCCACTTCAATATGCTTGGTTCTCTCGTGAAAGACTGAGTTTGAGGCTATATGGATGGCAGCCTAGTTGTCACAGTGCATGGTCATTGGAGATGATACTTCTATATCCAAGTGCTTTAGTATGCCTTTGATCCACACCAGTTCATTGGTCAGCTTCAACATGGCCCTATACTCAGCTTCAGTGCTTGAACATGACACCACCTTCTGCTTCTTGCTCTTCCAAGTAACCAGGTTGCCTCCTATGAACGTGCAATAGCCAGAGGTAGACTTCCTGTCCACTCTATCTCTTGTCCAATCTGCATCACAGTAGCCCACCACTTCTGTGCTCCCATTACACCCCATCCATACTCCTTGACCGGGTGAGCCTTTCAGGTACCGAAGTATCCTATCCACCATACCCTAGTGATATTCCTTTGGAACTTGCATGTGTTGACTCACCTGGTTTACAGCAAAACATATATCAGCGCGTGTAATAGTTAAGTATATGAGCTTACCAACTATTCTCCTATAGTGTTTGGCATCTTCAAACGGTTGGTTGTTTTCCATCTCCCCCCAAGTAAAACTTTGTATCCATCTTCAAGAGGGGTCTTGGCAACTGATCCTCCAAGACTACCTGCATCTTTTAAGAAATCAAGTGTATATTTCCTTTGAGACATGAACAAACCTTCCTTGGATTTACAAATCTCAATCCCAAGGAAGTATTTCATCTCTCCTAGATCCTTAATCTCAAAAACAGTTTTTAGAAAGTCTTTTGTGGCCTTAATGGCCACCTTGTGACTTCCTGTGATGATGATATCATCAAGATACACAAGAAGAACAATAATACCTGACTGAGTGATGAGGTTGAAGAGAGTGTGGTCGAGTTCTGACATCTTGAACCCTCGTCCATTTAGAGTAGTACTTAGCTTGGTGTACCATGCTCTAGGAGACTGCTTCAACCCGTAAATGGCCTTCTTCAATCTTAGAACGTTGCCTGGCTATACAAGACCTTCAAGACCTGGTGGAGGATGCATTTACTCTTCATCCTCTAACTCCCCTTGCAAGAATGCATTCTTTACATCAATTTGCCATAAGTCCCACTCCTTGGTTGTTGCAATAGATAACACAATTCGGATTGTGTGGAGTTTGGCAACTGGGGCAAACGTGTCTATGTAATCCTCTCCATATGTTTGAGTATAGCCTATTGCAATCAACCTGGTCTTCTTCCTTTCTATCTTCCCATTTGGTAAGTACTTGATTGTGAAGATCCACCTGCTGGAAACAGCCTTCTTCCCTCTTGGCAACTCACTTTCATACCATGTCTCATTTTTAATCATGGCATTAGCCTCATTTGCCACTGAGCTTCTCCATTCTTCATCCTCCATGGCTTCCTCATAAGATCTTAGAACTTGATTCTCATCAAGGCTAGTTATGAAGGAACAATGGTCGGCAGGAAACTTGGCAAATGAGAAGACTTCTTGGGATGGATGAGCTACTGCTTGAGCATTGTAATAGACTCTGGTGTTAATCCAGTTTGATGGAGAACGCCTTACTCTTGTACTCCTCCTAAGTACTGGTTGCACATTCTCCTCTTGTGTGTCTACTGGTTCTTGATTTATATGTCCCTCCTGATCAGTTTCCTCATTCACCACAGCTTCATCATGACTCCCTGGAGTTCCTTCTTCATTAAGATCTTCTTATGGGTAGTTTCCCCCCTCATGATCAAGATGGGGTGTTTTAACATATTCTTCTGGTTTGGGAGTTGTTTCCCTGCCAGTGTTTCGATCCTGGGTTAGCTTAATCCCAAGTCCCTCAAGTATGATCCGGAGGTTAGTGGCTTTATCAGATGAAGTCCTTGATAGGTCTTCCAAGTCTTCCCACTTCCCTTCTTCATAGTAGCCTTTGGTTTCAATGAACTTCACCTTTCTGGAAACATTGACTTTCCTTTCTATAGGGTCATAGCATTTGTATCCCTTTTTGGTTGGAGAGTACCGAATGAACATTGACCTTGTGCTCTTCGCCTCAAGTTTATTCCTCAACTCCCCGGTTACCAGAACAAAGCAAAGACATCCGAACACCTTCAGATGATCCAGTGATGGTCTAGTCTGGTTGAGATCTTCAAATGGTGAGACATCTTGAAGAATACTTGTTGGGGTCCGGTTGATTAGATAACAGGCAGACACCACAGCATCTCCCCAAAACCTTTTGGAACCGTTGTATGGAACATCATGGACATAGCAACCTCCATCAAGTGACGATTCTTCCTCTCAGCTACCCCATTCTGTTGTGGGATGTAAGGACAACTTGTTTGATGAATGATTCCTTGTTTGGCTAGATGGTCTTGAAAGCATTGCTTGTATACTCCCCTCCATTATCTGATCTAAAACTTTTAAGCTTGGCATTGTATTGGTTAGCAATATAAGTTTCAAAATTCTTAAATGCTTCAAGAACCCTATCTTTAGACCTAAGCAAAGTGACCCAAGTGTATTTAGACTTTTCATCAATGAAAGTGACATAGTACTTATGATTTTCTCTAGACACACAAGGGGTAGTCCAAACATCTGAATGAACTAGATCAAAGCAATGCTTATAGATAGAATCAGATTTTGTAAAGACAATTTTACAATGTTTTCCCAAGATACAAGCTTCACAACCATTATTTTTAAAAGAAACATCCGGGAAAATCAGGTTCAATGCTCTACTATGAGGATGTCCTAGTCTAGCATGCCACAAAGCTTCATTATTTTTAACAGGAATAGAACTAAAAGAACAATAAGCAGCAGAAAGAGGCTTGATCTCTTCAAGCATGTATAAGTCTCCTTTGGTAATCCCCTTTCCGATCACTCTAGTACTTTCAATATCCTGAAACTTCACATCATTAGGGTTAAAAGTAACATTGCAATGAAGATCAGTTGTTACTTTCTTAACATACAAAATATTTGAAGTGAAATCAGGCATATAGAAAGCTTTAGATTCTTTTTTCAAACAAGTTCAAGTTTCCTATTCCTTTAATTGGTATCTTGTCCCCATTAGCAATTAAAACATGACCTGAAGTAGGTTTAATATCCTTGATCATCCTAGAATCCCTAATCATATGATGGGAAGCTCCCGAGTCTATGATCAAAGGTTTAGGCTTACTACTATCAGGTTCAGCTATGTTTAATGCAGTGAGAGTATTACCACTATCATGAACATTAGATGTAGCTAGAGAGTAACCAATGGTCATACCAGAGTGCTCCTTTAGAGCTTTAGGGATGAGGTCAAGATCAGACTTGCGGAGAACCTCATCTGTAACCGGTTTCTGCACACTACTGGTCATGGCTTTGCCTCCATCTGGATGAGTCCCCGAGGTGCCTCCTTGCTCAGATTAACCCATGGTGTAGTGTGTTCTGGCTGCGTCTCTATCTCGCATGAACTTGGGCTTGAGGTGGGGATGGGGAATCCAACATTGACTGCTCTTGTGACCTTGCTTCTTGCAGTGTCCACACACATCATTAGACTGATTCCTCTTGCCATCAGTCATGTAAGAAGCCTTGTTCACTTGGGGTTCCTCGGCTTTGTTTGCAAGGGATAGGTCACCCTTTCCTCCGAATAGGCCAAGTGATCCTTGCTCCTTATGGATCTGTGCACACATCTCTTCAAGGGTTGGAAGCTTCTCAGATCTCAAGATGTGTTTGAGCAGATCATTGTAGGTCGGGTTAAGCGTGAGAAGAAGCCCAAAGACCTTATCTTGCTCACGTCTTTCATTCAAGACATCTTGATCAGCTTTCGCCGGTCTTAACATCTCAAGTTCAGACCATAAAGATCTAAACTTTCCCAAGTGAGCTGTGAACTCCATGTCTTCTTGACTCATGTTGTTGATGGACCTCTTAATCTCAAACACACGGCTGAGATTTGAGATGTTTCCATAGACCTTCTTGAGAGTATCCCATAGATCTTTTACCTTCTCACAGTAGGAGTAAGCTACAAGGATAGGAGCATCTAGAGACGCTTGGATGATATTCATCACCATCATGTCCTCCTGATCCCATTTCCCTTCATCGACAAGAGCTACCTCCTTGTCTCCTTCAGTTGGATTTATTGGTTTTGGAGCGTTCTTCTGTCACATGACTCCATAGACCTCTTCCTCCAAGTGCTGTCTTTACTAGGCGAGCCCATAGCAAGTAGTTTGGTCCCTTCAAGGCCATGGGAATGACCACAGATTTGATGTTGTTCTCCATCTTGATCAAACCGAAATGAAAAGTGATGCGTCCCTAGGATGCTCTTTGGTTGATAGGGATGGATAGATCCTTCCAAGAACGAATCAGAGACTCAAGTTCTTCAAGGTTGTGGATCGATTGGTGACACAAGAGGGATGATAAGATCTCTTGATACTCCTAGATGAATAACTCGGATATTACACACTAAGCAAAACACCCTTAGGTTCCTGGATACTACACACCAGAAGAAACTCGACAACTTTTCTAGAGAGATAGCCGTCAAGGAGAAAGATAACTCGTTGATTAAAAGATGCTTGAGTACAATAGGGTTTAGAGACCCGTTTAAATAAGGACAAACCAGAGAACATGCTCTCTAGGGTTTCAGAAATAAGTAAAAAGGAAACTATAGTTTAAAGATAACATAAGCTTTAACATGAAATAAAATGTAAACTTCTTTAGTCTTGGACCGAGATAGGGCCTAAGTGATGTGAAGACAAGTTGTGGCTTCGTTAAAAACCTTCCTCCAGAAAACCAAAAGCAAGGAAAAGAGCACGCACCCCATGTTTTGCCTAGACACTAACTCAGCTTGATGTAGAGATGGCTTGAATGGTGATCAAGACATCTCGGATCAGACCTTGTCCAAGACTTTCTTGTTGTGGATGTGAAGTGAGTAATCCAACAACATTCTCTTTAAGCTTCTTTACTCTGGAATGAGTCATGGGACCTTCAGGAATGGCTAGAGCATCATCACCAGGCTGCTGGTGCAATGTGGCTTCATGTGGCTCATCTAGACTGTCCTTGTTCCCCTTAGTGATCCGGTCCATGATCACATCATCCCCTCCCTCTTGAAAAGGATTTGTCCTCAAATCAGGTTCATCTACAGCAAAAGGAGCCAAGTCAGTGACATTGAAGCTATTTGATACATCATACTTACCTTGGAGATCAAGTTTGTAGGCATTGTCATTGATCTTGTGGATGATCTCGAAGGGTCCATCAACCCTTGGCATCAGCTTGGACTTCCTCTCGTTGGGGAACCTATCCTTCCTCAGGTGCAACCAAACTTGGTCACCTATTTCAAAGGTTCTCACTCGTCTCCCCTTGTTGGCTTGCTTCTTATAAAGCTTGGTTTTCTGCTCAATGTTTTGTCTAGCCTTCTCATGGATCCGTTGGACCATCTCTGCTTTCTTCTTACCATCTAGACTGATCCTTTCACACTCAGGTAAAGGCATTAGATCCAAAGGAGAGGTGGGATTGAACCCATAAACAATCTCAAAAGGTGAATACTTAGAAGCAGAATGCATAGCATGATTGTATGCAAATTCACAGTGTGGTAAGTATTCTTCCCAAGTTTTTAAGTTCTTTCTAATGAATGCACGCATGAGTGTTCCTAGAGTTCTATTGTCTACTTCAGTTTGTCCATCAGTTTGTGGATGACATGTAGTAGAAAACAACAGTTTAGTGCCTAGCTTAGACCAAAGAGTCTTCCAAAAGTAACTAAGAAACTTAGTGTCCCTATCAGAAACTATAGTCCTAGGCATGCCATGTAAACGAACAACTTCTTTAAAGAACAGGTTAGCAACATGCAATGTATCATCAGTCTTATGACATGCTATGAAATGTGCCATCTTAGAGAACCTATCAACAACAACAAGTATTGAATCCTTTCCGGTTCTAGTCCTAGGCAATCCAACAACAAAGTCCATGGAAATGTCATTCCAGGGATGGTGTGGAATGGGTAAAGGAGTATACAAACCCTAGGATTGGACTTGGGACTTGGCATGCTTGCAAGTAGCACACCTCCCACAGATTCTCTCCACATCTCTCTTCATGTGCGGCCAGTAGAAGTGATCCTGCAAAACTTTTAAGGTCTTGGCAATCCCAACGTGTCCCATTAGACTGCCCCCATGGGTTTCCCTGACAAAAAGATCTCTCAAAGAGCAGTTAGGCACACACAATCTATTGTCATAAAACAAGAATCCTTCCTGTCTAAAGTAATGCCCTGCAGCAAACTTCTCACAAGAAGCATAAGCTTCCTTGAAATCATGGTCAGTAGCAAACATATCTTTAATCTGCTCAAACCCAAGTAACTTAGCATCTAGAGTGGTCAAGAGAAGATACCTCCGAGATAGTGCATCAGCAACTATGTTCTCCTTACCTTGTTTATATTTGATCATGTATGGGAAGGTCTCAATGAACTCAACCCACCTTGCGTGTCTCTTGCTAAGCTTACTCTGCCCTTTTAGGTACTTTAGAGACTTATGATCAGTGTGTATGACAAACTCCTTGGGCCACAAGTAATGTTGCCACGTTTGTAATGCCCTCACCAAGGCATAGAGTTCTTTGTCATAGGTTGCATAGTTAACAGTGGCTCCTCCATGCTTCTCACTGAAGTATGCTATAGGTTTCCTATCCTGCATCAACACAGCACCAATTCCAATTCCTGAGGCATCACATTCTATTTCAAATGTTTTAGTAAAGTCAGGAAGCATAAGAAGAGGTGATTGAGTAAGCTTCTCTTTTAGGCTCTGGAAAGCCTTCTCTTTTCCTTCTCCCCACTTGAATCTGACATCCTTCTTTATCACTTCAGTCAAGGGAGCTGCAATGGTGCTAAAGTCTCTCACAAATCGCCTATAGAACCCAGCAAGCCCATGGAAACTCCTCACTTCTCCTACTATGGTTGGACTCGGCCAGTCTTTGATGGCTTTGATCTTCTCCTCATCGACCTTAACTCCATCTGCACTCACAACAAAGCCTAGGAAAACCAAGTTATCCGTGCAAAAGGTGCACTTCTTCAAGTTGGCATAAAGCTTTTCATTCCTTAAAACATTCAGGACAACCCTAAGATGTTCTAGATGTTCTTCTAAGTTCTTGCTATATACTAAGATGTCATCAAAGTATACTACAACAGAAATGCCTATGAATGATCTAAGAACATGATTCATTAACCTCATGAATGTACTAGGTGCATTGGTTAATCCAAATGGCATGACTAACCACTCATATAATCCATGTTTAGTTTTGAATGTAGTTTTCCATTTATCTCCTTCTTTCATCCTAATCTGATGATAACCACTTTTTAAATCTATCTTAGAAAAGATGCAAGAACCATGCAATTCATCAAGCATATCATCAAGTCTAGGGATAGGGTGGCGATACTTCACTGTGATGTTGTTGATTGATCTACAATCAACACACATTCGCCATGTACCATCCTTCTTAGGCACTAGGAGCACTGGTACAGCACATGGGCTCAAACTCTCTCGGATATAGCCCTTCTCCATGAGTTCATCTACTTGTCTTTGTAACTCCTTGGTCTCAACCAGGTTGGTTCTGTATGCTGGACGGTTTGGAAGTGTAGATCCTGGAACAAAGTCTATCTGGTGCTCAATCTCTCTCAAAGGTGGTAACCAATGGGATTGTCTTCTGGAAATACATCTTGAAACTCCTGCAAAAGAGAAACCATCTCACTCGAATACACCGGTGTAGAATCTGTTAAGTTCAAAAGAGTTTCTTTAAACACAAGTAAGATAGCAGATTGTTTAGAGTAGAGAGTTCTTTTGATATCACCCATGTTAGCATAGAAGTTTGGCTGCTAAGTTCCAGCCGGTTTTAGATCAATATCCTTCTTCTTTTGGAGTTGAATCTGATCTTGTTGAACTTCCTTAGGTGTCAAGGGAACCAGGGTGGTCTTGCGTCCCTTGAACTCAAAGGAATGCTTGTTGGTGAAGCCATCATGGATAACTCGGCGATCAGATTGCCAAGGTCTTCCAAGAAGTATGTGACCAGCTTCCATAGGCAACACATCACACAAGACTTCATCTTCATATCTCCCAATGGCTAAGGGAATGAGGACTTGACTTGAAACCTTCATGGTGCCTTCTTCATTCAGCCATTGTATCCGGTAAGGTTTGGGATGCTTCTGAACCTTCAACCCCAACTTCTTGACCATGGTTTCACTCGCAGCATTCACACAACTACCTCCATCAACAATGAGGCTGCACACTTTCCCTTGGACCAAGCACCGGGTGTAGAATAGGTTCTCATGTTGGTCTAGCTCCTCATCTTTGTTTTGTAAGCTTAGAAGCCTTCTTGCTACTAAAAGCTTCCCCTGGACTGGTCCTTCTTCATGTTCTTCTTTAGTGTCTTCTTGGTCAGACTCGGTGTTGTCATCTTCTGAGGCATACTCTCCATCTTCCAGCAAGATCATGACTCTCTTGTTGGTACATTCATTGGCATAATGACCTCTTCCTTGGCACTTGAAACACGTGACATCACGAGCTCTGGAACTAGAAGCTTCAACCTTCCCTTTGCCCTTGTCAAGAGCACTGCTTGGTTTGGTTTCTTCTCTAGGATAGGACTTGTTGTCCTTCTGGAACGGTTTAGACTCCTTAGGGTAAGGTGACTTCTCTTCCTTGGTGTTGTGTAACAGGTTAGAGCCACAGTGGTTGCGTGAATGTCCCTTCCTCTTGAGCTGTTGCTCCACAAGAATAGCTTTGTGTAGCATCTCTTCAAGCTCCACATAATGTTGCATCTCAACATTGTCTTGTATTTCTCAGTTTAAACCACACAGGAACCTTGACATGGTTGCTTCTCTATCTTCTGATATGCTAGCTCTTAGCATGAGCAACTCCATCTCCTGGTAATACTCCTCCACTGATCTTGAACCTAGGGTAAGTTTCCTGAGCCGGTGGTGCAAGTCTCTGTGGTAATGACTTGGAACAAACCTCTTGCGCATGATAGACTTCATCTCTGTCCAAGTCTCTACTTGTTCTTCTCCATTCCTCCTACGAGTTGTGATGTACTGATCCCACCAGCTTAGAGCATAGTCATAGAACTCAGTGGAAGCAATCTGAATCTTCTTGCGGTTTGTGTACTGCTTACACTGAAAGACTAACTCAATCTTCTTCTCCAACTCAAGGTAGGAATCTGGATCAGCTTTGCCATGGAATGGGGGAATCTTTATCTTCAAACCAGCAGGCTCATCTCCCTGGTTCATCCTTCTTTCTTGGACACGCATATGTCTTCTTTGGCTTTGTCTTGAGGATGAAATGAGGTGTTCATACTCATTGTCAGTCTCCTCATAACCAGCATGCTCTTGGCGAGTTGCATGAGCTCTCTCTTCTCTCCTAGTCTCTCGGTTTGGAACTTGACTAGTAGCTCTTCTGACTTCTTCCCTGAGCTCTCTTCGGATGTAATTGAGGTTGGTCCTCATCATCTCGGTCATGGTTGCTACCATGTTCTGATTGAGTTGAGCCGACATAGCCTCCATGAGAAGCTTGTTCTTCCTGACGAGTTCAGCTTCTTCTTCAGACTCGGATCCCATGCTTCCTGCACAAAGGTAAACAATATAACCAGTAAAAGGTTTCTAGGTAACAAGACAAGCAAAAAGGAAAAAGGAGAACACGAAATCAAGCTTGTTTTGCAAGACAAAAGCAAAAAGGAAAAAAATCGGCTAGGTAAAAAGGAATAGGGTTTCCGCCTACCAAGCAAAAAGGAAAATCCTTTAAACTTTGTCTAATGTTCTCTAAGGTTTTCTAGCACCCTAACAACCTTAATCTACTCGTGTTCAAGGTGATTAACAAGATTAACAGATGAAACAAAGTGATCTAAGAAGCAAAGAACTTATGCGGCTAGGGTTTCTCTCTCTAGGGTTTCCGCAAAGCAAAAAGGAAAAAGTTTAAAACCTTGTCTAATCTCTTATGAAACTCGAGCAGCCCTAAACAGATTAGTTCTACTGCTTATTCAAGATGATATAGATTAAACACGGATGAAACAAAAAGAACAAGAGAGAAAACGAGTACTTCCCAACCAAAGTTGCTCTGATACCACTTGATGCGTCCCTAGGATGCTCTTTGGTTGATGGGGATGGATAGATCCTTGCAAGAACGAATCAGAGACTCAAGTTCTTCAAGGTTGTGGATCGATTGGTGACACAAGAGGGATGATAAGATCTCTTGATACTCCTAGATGAATAACTCGGATATTACACACTAAGCAAAACACCCTTAGGTTCCTGGATACTACACACCAGAAGAAACTCGACAACTTTTCTAGAGAGATAGCCGTCAAGGAGAAAGATAACTCGTTGATTAAAAGATGCTTGAGTACAATAGGGTTTAGAGACCCGTTTAAATAAGGAGAAACCAGAGAACATGCTCTCTAGGGTTTCGGAAATAAGTAAAAAGGAAACTATAGTTTAAAGATAACATAAGCTTTAACATGAAATAAAATGTAAACTTCTTTAGTCTTGGACCGAGATAGGGCCTAAGAGATGTGAAGACAAGTTGAGCCCTCGTTAAAAACCTTCCTCTGGAAAACCTGGTGGGACAAAACCAAAAGCAAGGAAAAGAGCACGCACCCCATGTCTTGCCTAGACACTAACTCAGCTTGATGTAGAGATGGCTTGAATGGTGATCAATACATCTCGGATCAGACCTTGTCCAAGACTTTCCTGTTGTGGATGTGAAGTGAGTAATCCAACAACATTCTCTTTAAGCTTCTTGACTCTGGAACGAGTCATGGGACCTTCAGGAATGGCTAGAGCATCATCACCAGGCTGCTGGTGCAATGTGGCTTCATGTGGCTCATCTAGACTCTCCTTGTTCCCCTTAGTGATCCGGTCCATGATCACATCAAAAAGAGTCTCAAGTTGTGTTCTTGTGAGTTTCTGGGTTGCGGAAAGGAGAAAGCTTCAAGTTTGGATCTTGAGCTTTCAGAAAGAGAGATTTCACGAAGAAACAAGCACATGTTATGAGCAACCTAGCTCTGATACCATGAAAGTTTTAAGAAATGAACTAGATATAGAGAGATTGAAGAGATTCGAGAGAGATTAGAGAGATTAATGCTTTAGGAACCAAGAATAGAAAATGATAAAGGAGAGAATAGACTCCATAAGTTTATTGCTTGCTGAGGGTTTACAAATATATAGGGAAGGAGATACAAGGGTTTAACGGATAGAAAAAGTAAAGCATGTGAGGTCAGCTTGACCGGAGGAGCGACAAGTTCAAACTTGTGGACAAGGTGGCTCGCACGTTTGATACCAAGATCATCTTGACTAGATGGTCTTGCTCCTTTCCAGCTAGCACCAGGTCTCCAAAGAGGCGCCAACCTTATCCTCTTGGTTCGAACCAAGTAAAGACCAAACCTTCTCCCTTATCCAGAAGCTTTCCTTCTTCCTTCGCTCGTCCATTTACCTTTCACCACACGGTAACTCCAAGTGTACATACCAGGCATGTCCGTACACTTTCGCCCTATTTTTTCACATCCTTAATAAGTGAAGTTAGGGTGATCTGAAGTGGTTTTGGTCGGGTGGTCCGTACACCGGTCGTACAGTCCGTACACCGGTTGTAGCGTCCGTACCATTGCCCTATTTTTGCACCATCTCCTTAACCTTATTCCACATTTCAACAAACACTAGCTACGCTTGATGTAGAGATAGCTTGAATGATGATCAAGATATCTAGGACCATCAAACCTTGTCCAAGACTTTCTTCTTGTTGTGGATGTGAAGTGAGTAATCCTACAACAGTGTCCTTGAGTTTCTTGGCTCTGGAACGGGTCATGGGACCTTCTGGAATGGTCAAACATCATCACCAGGCTGCTGTACATTGTGGCATTAGGTGGCTCATCTAAGATCTCTTTACCCTCTTTGGTAAGCTGGTCCATGATCATATCAGAGTAAAACCAAAGTCACTCGACTGCTTTACATGGGAGGTAACCTTATCCACCCGTTGGAAAGGAAGAAGAGATCCGCGTGGACAGGCTGGCAAAAGCTGGAAGGATCAGCATCTTGTCAAAGATGCTGATGCCATTTACTTGGCCAAGAAGCCTTGGTTTGAATTAGGCGCGCCTCTTCTCTTGATCTCAGCCACATCTTTTCTTCTCTTGTTTTACGAAAACCCTTGTATCCCTCTCTATATATTGTAACCCCGAGTGGATGAATAAGGCATACAGTTCTCTCTAATATTTCGAGTCTTCAATGTTGAATAAAAGGGGTTTACTTGATAGAG
>CAJHQP010005849.1:0-42694 GCA_905132765.1 Moricandia arvensis
TCAAGCCCCCTTTGAGGTTCTAAACAAGTACACACCATCAGTGGACTATCTACGGGTCTTTGGATGCCTCTGCTATGTACTGATTCCTGGAGAGATGAGAAACAAGTTAGAAGTCAAGAGTACAAAGGCAATGTTTATAGGCTACTCTACAACTCCGAAGGGATACAAGTGTTATGATCCGGTGGCAAGAAGAGTTCTGGTGTCTAGGGATGTCAAGTTCATAGAAGAAAGGGGGTATTATGAGGAGAAGAATCAAGAAGAGTTGAAGGACCTTACCTCGGATAAGGCAGCAACTCTTAGGATTATCTTGGAAGGTCTTGGCATTGGAGTAACCAAGAACCCGAATGGAAGTGGTCCAACAGGGACAAATGAAGCAAATCAGTCTCCCCACCTTGATCATGAGGGGGGAAACACTGAAGATCAGGAAGGTGGAAGTTCTGACAGCAGTAGAGAGTTTGATTCAGGTCAAGAAGAGTTTGATGACTCTCCAGAGGAAGATAGAAGTTCAGCGTCTCATGATCAAAGTGGAGATGCTCAAGAAGGTCAGAGAAGTCCAAGCCCTGATCATCAAGAGGAGGAAGAACCTGAAGGAAGGGAAGTAGAACAGCAACAACAGTTGAGGAGAAGCTCTAGGATAAGAAGACCACCATCTGATTGGGTCAACACTAGGGTCTACTATAATGCCCAAGCTGTTGCGCATCCATCTCAAGTGGTCTGCTCTTTTACTCAGTATCCAGAAGAACATTGTTCCTTCATGGTCAGTCTAGATGAGAGCTACATACCAAGATCCTATGAGGAAGCAGTTAAAGATAAGGAATGGAAGGAGTCAGTTGGTGCTGAGGCAAGTGCAATGATCAAGAATGACACATGGTATGAAAGTGAGTTGCCAAAAGGGAAGAAGGCAGTGACCAGTAGATGGATCTTTACTATAAAATACTTGGCGAATGGAAAGATTGATAGAAAGAAGACCAGATTGGTTGCAAGGGGCTTCACTCAAACCTATGGAGAAGATTATGTGGATACCTTTGCACCAGTTGCAAAACTTCACACTATTAGGATCATCCTATCTCTTGCGGTTAATCTTGAGTGGGGACTATGGCAAATGGATGTGAAGAATGCTTTCCTTCAAGGAGAACTTGAAGATGAGGTCTACATGCACCCTCCACCAGGCCTAGAGTACTTAGTGAAGAAGGGAAATGTGCTCCGGCTCAAGAAGGCAATCTATGGCCTTAAACAATCTCCTAGAGCATGGTACAACAAGCTGAGCACCACTCTCAATGGCAAAGGGTTCAAGAAATCTGAACTGGACCATACCTTGTTCACTCTCCCGACCACATCAGGTATAGTTGTCCTTCTTGTGTATGTTGATGATATCATCATCACAGGAAGTGACAAGGCAGGTATCCAATCTACTAAAGACTTCCTTAAATCTGTGTTTGAAATTAAAGACTTGGGAGAGATAAAATACTTTCTTGGTATTGAGATATGTAGATCCAAGGAAGGTTTGTTTCTGTCCCAAAGAAAGCATACACTTGATCTCTTGAAGGATGCAGGGAAACATGGAGGGAAGACAGCAAAGATGCCACTAGAGGATGGGTACAAGGTTCCTCGTGAGGGGGAGATTGAAGACAACCGGCCATTCCATGATCCTAAGCTTTATAGAAAGCTTGTTGGTAAGTTGATCTATCTTACCATTACCCGACCTGATATATGTTTTGCTGTGAATCAGGTGAGTCAACACATGCAAGTCCCAAAGGAACACCATTGGCATATGGTTGAGAGGATCCTGATGTATCTAAATGGATCACAAAATCTTGGAGTATGGATGGGATGCAATAAGAGCACAGAAGTGGTGGGCTATTGTGATGTGGATTGGGCAGGAGATAGGCTGGATAGGAAGTCAACCACTGGATATTGTAACTTCATAGGTGGGAACCTAGTTACCTGGAAGAGCAAGAAGCAGAAGGTGGTCTCTTGTTCCAGTGCTGAAGCTGAATATAGGGCAATGTTGAAGCTTACAAACGAGCTGGTGTGGATCAAAGGCATCTTGAAGCATGTGGAGGTTGATCAGCCTACAACAATGACTATGCATTGTGATAATCAAGCAGCGCTTCATATAGCTTGCAACTCAGTCTTCCATGAAAGAACCAAGCACATTGAGGTCGATTGCCACAAGGTGAGACAGATGATTGGGTTGGGTGCGATCTTGCCGTGTTACACAAGGAGTGAGGATCAGTTGGCAGATGTGTTTACAAAGGCTGCTAGACAGAAGACAATGGAGTCCATCCATGTGAGGTTGGGACTCATTGATCTAACCCAACTTAGCTAATCCCCTGTAATGGGATCTCTACTCTTTTTCCCTCATCAAAGGGTTTTATCCCAACAAGGGTTTTCTCTTTGGTGAGGTTTTTAATGAGGGAGATCCCATAGCCTTCCAAGCTTGACTTGTTCCACGTGGTCAAGCTTGAGGGGGAGTGTTAAGTTGTGGAATCCACTTTGGGGTTAATTAGAAAGATGAGAGGAGAAGGGTTTGGGTCGACCTTGTCCGTACAAGGCCGTACAGGCCTTACAAGGCCGTACAGGCCGTACAAGCCGTACAAGGTCGACCAAAAGCATTCGACCAGTTTTTACCATTCGGGTAAAACCAAAGTTACCCGACTGCTTGATGAGGACATAGAACCAGACATCAACATCCCCACCCTAAGACAAGCACCAAGAACAAGATCAGGAACCAAGGGGGTGATTGCAAGCTTCTGTGAAGCCATTGAAGGATTGTTTACCAAGGCTAATAGCAACCCCAACTTAGATGACATCACAAACCGTCTAGACAAGCTCTCCATTTCCGGATCAGAGGTTATGAAGACTCAACCTTATGTTATACAAGACGGTCCAAAAGATAATGCTATCCTATGGTCTATCCTTCCGCATAAAGAGATGGTTTCCTTATTCACCATCTCCCCACTTAAGTGAGACTGTGAGTATCAAGGGGAAGAGGCAAGCTTTCTAAACGACAACACTTCACACTTCTGCTCTTCTCCTAAACCCCAACGGCTACCTTACCACAATTCAAATCCACCAGAAAGGTAAGTAAGGTAAGCATATTTCAATATTTTATTTACTTGATTTTCCTTGCAGGTTTTGGGTCTTTTATTTAATTTATTTTCGAATAAACCAGGCATTGTTTAGCCTATGCTTTTTATTAGGTCCTACGATTGAGTCATTGTATTAAATTTGCTTCAAGACCCCTAGAAGGGCATAGCTGCATCGGCGAGTATATAAGCCCCTATAAGCAGCCTTGTATCATTTAACCTATTATGAAATATATGAGTCAGTTTGCCCCTAGCAACTAAAACCCTAAAGCCTTTCGTGTGTGTGAGAAGCCGCATAGAGAGCAACCAGTCTTATCAATCTCATCCCCATAGAGTTTGTGGCGACTTTCAATCCATCTGATTGAGTTCATCAATCTATTCACTCCATCTCCATCCCTTGTCCTTGTTGAGTTGTTTATACGAACAAGCAGCTTGGATCCACACTCCATCTTCACGCCATCCTCCATCCAGTGAGATAGCAAGTTGGTTACACGACCATTTGTTGTTTCCCATCCCCCACTGATCCGTTCTAAGAGCAATCAAGCCGGTTATCATCTCATTCCATTCCATCCGCAAGAACCCTTATCATTCTCACCTCCATACATCCACCAAATCTTGGTACTCATCCTCTATCCATCCAGTGTGAGAAGGGTGCTTCCCGTGCCCATATCATTTTGGTATCAGAGCCGAAAGGCTTCCATTCAGGTTAACTCTTTCTTTTTCTATTAGATCGTTTCATTCTGTTAAGAAAAACCATAAAAAGTTAGTGTTTTGCTTGCATTTTTGATTTCTGCCATTGTTAGTTTGTTAAGTTCTTAGTCTATAAAAACAGAAAAGAAAAGAAAGAAGACGAGTTAGATAGTTGTTTGATTCATTTTCCTTGGAGAAAAATCAAAAAAAAAGAGTTAGAAGTTAATTGTTGCATCTGGTTATTCCTTTTCTGTCATATTGCATATCTAGAATATTTAGGTTTCCTTTTTGGGTTTGCACTCGAAAATTCAATAGGATATTCACCTAGTAACCTCAGTAACTCTTTCTTTTTACCTTAGTTCAATTTCGGATTTACTTTTTCATACTTATAAAAAAAAAAGTATTGCATACATATTCATATAGGGTGGTCGAACTTTCCATAATTGGAACTTGGGATATCACTCTTGTTGCATACGTCCTTGCGTGTTATTATACCCTAAGGTCGGTTCATTACATATTAGTTTGCACTAGTTCAAAGCACATCCTTGCATATTGTTACTTCTTAACGTCCATTTCCCATATTTTCACTTGTTCTTGAAAGATCTTGTAGGATAAGCAATGGGAGATAGCACTTCATCCACTGATGCTGCGACCATAGCTCAGCTTCTAGCTACCATGCAATCCATCAGTGAAAGGATGGCTCGGCTGGAGCAGAACCAACAAGCTCAGGCCAATAACCCAAACAACAATCCGGCAAGAGGCCAACCAAGGCAACAAGAGCAACCACCAGAAGGAGATGAGACTGATAGCGATATGCCTAGTCTGGAAGAAGAAGAGCAACACCCTCCACCTAGGAGAGATGCCAGAGATAGAGGAAGGAACCGAGGCAGAAACTATAATCAAGAAGAAGAACACCCATGGCAGGGAGGCAAAGACTTGAAGCTCACGCCACCAACCTTTGCTGGAAAGGTTAACCCTGATGCTTACATTGATCGGGAGACAAGGATGGAATACATCTTTGATTACTATAACTACTCGGAGGCAAGAAAGATCTCTCTAGCTGCTGCCCAACTCACTGACACTGCCTTGTCATGGTGGGATAGGGAGACTTCAGAAAGGAGAAGACTTAGACGTGGTCCTATTACCCTTTGGGATGACATGAGAGTCTTACTGAGGAAGAGATATGTGCCAAGCTACTACTACAGAGACTTACAAAAGAGGTTCAGGAAGCTCACTCAAGGGAACAAATTAGTAGAAGAATACGATGAGGAGTTTGATGCACTCAGGAACCGTCTAGAGGTACAAGACTCTGAGGAGACCTTGATGGCACAATTCTTAGATGGGTTACAAGACCGGATCACAAGAAAGGTGGAGAGGCAGAACTATGAGCACTTCCATGACTTGTTGCACTATGCTATTCAAGCCGAGCAACACATCAAGAGGAAGACCATAGCCACCAGCAGAAGCAAGAGTACTTGGACACCACCAGTACATAAGAACAATGACAAAGGCAAGTCCATTGAGGTGGAGAGCCGGTTCAAGAAGAATCCAGCACCAGAGGCTTCCAAGAGCAACAAGACTGCTCAAGGGAAGGGTGCTGCACCTAGGAACCGTGACATTACTTGCTACAAATGTCAAGGGAAAGGACATTATGCCCGAGACTGTCCTAACCAAAGAGTAATGATCCTCAGGGAAGATGGAGGATATGAGACTCAAGAAGGGCTGAAGAAGAAACGGCTGGTACTGATGAAGAGATCACTGACTATCCAGATGAGGGAGAGATACTTGTGACCAGGAGAGCCCTAAGTGCTATGTTTGAGCCAGAAACCATTCAAAGGGAAAACATTTTCCACACTAGATGCACCATAGACTCTAAGGTATGCAGTCTAATCATAGATGGAGGCTTGTGTACTAATGTTGCTAGCAAGTACTTGGTTGACAAGTTAGGTCTCAAGAAGACAAAGCACCCAAAGGCATACCGGCTCAAGTGGTTGAATGATGAGACTGAGTTGAAGATTGGTGAACAAGTGGTGATCCCATTCAGCATAGGCAGATATGCTGATCAGGTGACTTGTGATGTTGTTCCTATGCAAGCTGGACATCTCCTGCTGGGGAGACCTTGGCAGTTTGACAAGGAGACAATCCACAATGGCCGCACCAACTTCTACAGCTTCACTCACAACAACCGCAAGCACAACCTTGCTCCTTTGACACCACAGCAAGTCCTAGACATGCAAAAAGAGATGGACAAAGGTAACAAGGCAAGTAAGACTAACCTATACATCACTTCCCAACAAGTTTTAAAATCATTAGAATGCAAAACACATGTGCTACTAATGATCTTTAAGGAAGGTGTGTTGACAGGTTATGAGGAACAAGAACTTCCCCCATCCGTGGTTCAACCCATTGAGAAGTTCCAGGATCTATTTCCAGAAGACATACCCACTGGTTTACCACCTATTAGAGGTATAGAACACCAGATTGACCTCATTCCAGGAGCTCCATTACCAAACCGCCCAGCCTATAGGGTGAACCCGGAGGAAGCCAAAGAACTAGAGAAGCAGGTGCAAGACTTGATTGATAAGGGATACATCAGGGAGAGTCTAAGCCCTTATGTTGTTCCTGTTCTATTGGTGCCAAAGAAAGATGGGACTTGGAGGATGTGTGTAGACTGCCGTGCCATCAACAACATAACCATCAAGTATAGACACCCAATACCAAGACTTGATGACATGCTGGATGAGCTCAGTGGTGCCACTATCTTCTCCAAGATAGACCTGAAGAGTGGTTATCACCAGGTTAGAATGAAGGAAGGTGATGAGTGGAAGACTGCCTTTAAAACCAAAAGGGGACTCTATGAGTGGCTAGTCATGCCATTTGGCCTCACCAATGCCCCAAGCACCTTCATGCGCCTCATGAACCATGTCTTAAGGGCATACATCTGTAAGTTTGTAGTTGTTTACTTTGATGATATTTTGATATATAGCACTAGCTTAGAAGATCATCTTAAACATCTTGAAAAGGTTTTGGAAACACTGCGCCTAGAACATCTATATGCTAACCTTAAGAAGTGTACCTTTTGCACTGATCAACTAGTATTCCTAGGCTTTGTTGTTAGTTCACAGGGATTGAAAGTAGATGAGGAGAAGATCAAAGCCGTGCAGGACTGGCCTACCCCAACTACCATCGGCCATGTGAGGAGTTTCCATGGTTTGGCCAGTTTCTATAGGAGGTTTGTCAAAGACTTCAGCACCATAGCAGCCCCACTGACATCAGTGATCAAGAAGGATGTTGCCTTCAAATGGGGAGCTGAACAGGAAGAAGCTTTTCAAAATCTTAAAACTAGCTTAACTAATGCTCCTGTTTTGGTTTTGCCTAACTTTGACAAAACTTTTGAGATTGAATGTGATGCCTCAGGAACAGGTGTGGGAGCCGTGCTAACTCAAGGAGGAAAACCAGTAGCATTCTTCAGTGAGAAACTACATGGAGCAACCTTCAACTACCCCACCTATGACAAGGAACTGTATGCTCTAGTGAGGTCACTAGAAACTTGGCAACACTACCTCTTATCCAAGGAGTTTGTGATCCACACTGACCATGAGACACTCAAGTATCTGAGGGGACAAAACACTTTAAAGAAGAAGAATGCTAGTTGGTTAATGTTTGTAGAATCATTTCCCTATGTGATCAAGTACAAGAAGGGGAAGGAGAACATTGTAGCTGATGCCTTATCCAGGAGACATGCACTTATATCACTGATGGAGGCTAAGGTTATGGGTTTTGAACACATCAAGGATCAGTATGGTGAGGATCCTGACTTTGGAGACATCTACAAACAATGTAGACAAGGAGCATTTGGGTCCTTCTTTCAGCAAGATGAGTTCCTTTTCAGGGATAAGAAACTATGTATTCCACAAGGATCAATGCGTGATCTGATCCTGAGAGAAGCACATGGAGGGGGACTCATGGGACATTTTGGCCGTGACAAGACACTAAGCATTGTAGCTGAGCATTTCTTCTGGCCACATTTGAGGAGAGATGTAGAGAGGTTCTGTGCAAGGTGCATCATTTGTCTCAAGGCAAAGTTCAGGTTACATCCTCATGGATTATACATCCCTTTGCCTATTCCTGACCTACCTTGGGTAGACATTTCCATGGATTTTGTTCTAGGCTTGCCAAAGATCAGAAACAAGGATTCCATCTTTGTGGTAGTAGACCGGTTCTCAAAGATGGCACACTTCATTCCTTGCAACAAAACCAATGATGCATCCCAAACTGCTGACTTATTCTTCAAGGAAGTGGTGAAACTTCATGGCATCCCTAGAACCATTGTTTCTGACCGAGACACCAAGTTCTTGAGCCACTTTTGGAGAACACTTTGGAGGAAGCTGGGGACTAAGCTGCTCTTTTCCACAACCTGCCATCCCCAAACTGATGGTCAGACTGAGTTTGTGAACCGCACACTCTCCATTCTATTGAGAACTAATGACTTCTTCCCAAGGAAATTCCACTCTGATTTTTGTTGGATCTTTTCTGTATCAGATTGAAGCTTAGGGGTTTTGATGGATATTGGTCTGATGGTTGATTTGGATGGGATAACTGATGGATTGATAGACTTGAATGGATCGAAACTCTCCTCTCTTCCCTCTGGATGTGACACACCAGACAGTATAGAGAGTTGCTGATTGAGTTGGGTTCACACTCCTCACAATCAGGTTTGTTCAAAGAACAAAAGAATCTCTCATAGAGAAAATAATCACCAAAGACACAAAACAAGTTTTTTTTTGATAGATTTCTGAATGAGTTTCAGACTGATTTCGACCAGAATAAAAAGAAAGAGAAAACAGACAGGGTAAGGGACAAGAAAACATGGTTCTGCAAGCTTTAATGAGTAGCAAAGAAAAACTAAAAAGTAAAGGCTTAATGGGAGACAGCATGATGATTAAAGATGGTGGATGAGCTGGTGGTCTGGTCAAAGAGTTCCCCTTCACTTTCCTGGTTCTGAACAAGGTAAGCAATCCTTTCAATTAGCCTCTTGGACCTGGATCTCGTGATAGGCCCAATAGATATGACAAATGGATCCTCTTGCTGGTCATTGGGCTTTATTTGGGCTGAAAGAGAATCTGCTTCATTTTGGGTCTGGTCCATACCATCTTCTTCATTATAACTTGGTTCTTTCATCCATTCAGGTTCATTATCAGGCTCCTCTAAAGGTGGCTCTTCCTGGATTGCATCATCCCCTCCTCCTTTGAAAGGATTTGTCCTCAAATCCAAGTGATCTGCATGAAAAGGAGCTAAGTCAGAAACATTGAAAGATGAACTCACAGAATACTTACCTTGAAGATCAATCTTGTATGCATTGTTGTTGATGCGCTCAAGGACTTTGAAGGGACCATCTCTTCTTTTCATTAACTTGGACTTTCTCTCATTTGGGAATCTGTCTTTCCTAAGGTGTATCCAGACCAAGTCCCCAGGGTTAAAGATTAGTTCGTGCCTTCCTTTGTTGGCATATTTCTCATACTGCTTTGTCATTGCTTCAATGTTCTCCTTAACCTGTGTATGCAAAGAAACAACAAATTCGGCCTTCTGCTTGCCATCAAGGTTAGCTTGTTCTTTAAAAGGTAGAGATAACATATCCAAAGGAGTCAAAGGAATAAACCCATAAACAATCTGAAATGGAGAAAACTTCGTAGCCCTATGGACAGAGTGGTTGTATGCAAATTCAACATGAGGCAAACATTGTTCCCAAGTCTTAAGATTCTTTTTAATGATTGCACGCAAGAGAGTAGACAAAGTTCTATTAACTACTTCAGTCTGTCCATCAGTCTGAGGATGACAAGTAGTAGAAAACAACAATTTGGTTCCAAGTTTAGCCCACAGAGTTTTCCAGAAATGACTCAAGAACTTAGTATCCCTATCAGACACAATTGATCTAGGCATTCCATGTAAGCGAACTACTTCTTTAAAGAACAAGTCAGCAATCAAAGAAGCATCATCAGTTTTGTGGCAGGGAATGAAATGAGCCATTTTAGAAAATCTATCTACCACAACAAAGATAGAATCTCTTCCTTTCCTAGTTCTAGGCAGTCCAAGAACAAAGTCCATTGAAATATCTACCCATGGTTCTGATGGAATTGGCAGAGGCATGTACATACCTTTGGTTTGGTTTGTTGCTTTGGCTTGCTTGCAAGTAACACACTGGTTGCACAGTTTTTCCACATCTTTTCTCATTCTTGGCCAGTAGAAATGGTTCTGCAAGCTCTTCAAGGTTTTATCTACGCCAAAGTGACCCATCAATCCTCCTCCATGTGCTTCCCTGACAAAGAGATCTCTCAAAGAACAGTTAGGCACACACAATCTTGATTCATAAAACAGAAAGCCATCATTCTTGAAATGTTTTTCCACAGCAACCTTATCACACTTAAGATAAATTTCTTTGAAATCAGGATCAGTTACATAGTAAGACTTAATCTGTTCAAAACCAAGAAGTTGAGTTTCCAAAGTAGAGAGAAGAGTGTACCTCCGAGAAAGGGCATCAGCAACCACATTCTCCTTACCTTGTTTGTACTGAATGACATAAGGGAATGTTTCCAGAAACTCTACCCATTTGGCATGCCTTTTGTTGAGCTTTTGTTGACCCTTCAGGTGTTTCAAGGATTCATGATCAGTATGAATGACAAACTCCTTGGGCCAGAGATAGTGTTGCCAAGTCTGGAGTGCACGGATCAGGGCATAAAGCTCTTTGTCATAGGTTGGATAGTTCAAAGTTGCACCTCCGAGCTTTTCACTGAAATATGCTATGGGTTTCTTCGCCTGCATTAGAACTGCTCCAATACCTACACCAGAAGCATCACATTCTATTTCAAAAGTTTTTACAAAATCAGGAAGCATAAGAAGTGGTGCATTAGTCAACTTCCCTTTTAGCAGATTGAAAGCCTCTTCTTGAGCTGGACCCCAGGTGAAACCCACGGTTTTCTTGATCACTTCAGTGAGAGGGGCAGCAATGGTACTAAAGTCCTTCACAAATCTCCTATAGAATCCAGCAAGACCGTGAAAGCTTCTCACTTCTCCCACGTTTTTAGGAGTTGGCCAGTCTCTTATGGCTTTCACTTTCTCTTCATCCACCTGTATGCCCTGAGAAGTCACAACAAAACCTAAAAAGACAAGGTTATCTGTTCCAAAAGAGCACTTTTTAAGATTAGCAAACAAGATTTCTTTCCTCAGGACATCTAAAACCTTCCTCAGATGTTCAACATGATCAGACAAGGTTTTACTGTAAATTAGGATGTCATCAAAGTAAACCACAACAAACAATCCTATGTAAGCCCTCAGAACATGATTCATTAGCCTCATAAAGGTACTAGGAGCATTTGTTAGACCAAAAGGCATTACAAGCCATTCATACAAGCCATGTTTCGTTTTAAAAGCTGTTTTCCACTCATCCCCCTCTTTCATCCTAATCTGATGGTACCCACTCTTCAAATCAATTTTAGAAAAATAGCAGGAACCATGAAGTTCATCTAGCATATCATCAAGACGAGGGATGGGATGTCTGTACTTTACCGTGATGTTATTGATGGCTCTGCAGTCAACACACATCCTCCAGGTTCCATCCTTCTTTGGAACCAACAGTACAGGAACGGCACAAGGGCTGAGACTCTCTCTGATATACCCCTTTTCCATTAGCTCAGTGACTTGTCTTTGAAGCTCCAGAGTTTCTACAGGGTTAGAACGGTAGGCTGGTCTATTTGGTAAGGAGGCGCCTGGAACAAAATCAATTTGGTGTTCAATGCCTCGAATTGGAGGTAGCTTGTGCATCTGCTCTTCTGAAAAGACATCACTGTATTCCTGCAAAATAAACTCAAATCCACTCGGAATGGCCGGTGCAATGTCAGCAACAGAGGTTAGTGTTCTCTTGTAAACAATCAAGATCATTGCTTGCTGAGCATACATATTTCTTTTAACCTCAACACTCTTAGCAAAGAAATTAGAATTTTTAACCTTCTGTTCCTTGTCAGCTTCTCTTTTATTTTTCAGTTGCACCTGATCAAGATGGACTTCCTGAGGTGATAATGGAACAAGAGTGATCTTCTTTCCTTGGTGCTCAAAAGTGTGGCGGTTTGTGAATCCATTATGCATCACCTTGAGATCATACTGCCAAGGCCTTCCTAGGAGAATATGTCCAGCATCCATAGGCAAAACATCACACAATATTTCATCAGTATACCTGCCAATGGTGATGGGAACCTTGACTTGTTTCTGGACCTTCAAGTCTCCATCTTCACTAAGCCATTGGAGAGTGTAAGGCTTTGGGTGTTTCTGGACTTTCAGATTAAGCTTCTCAACCAAGGATGAACTAGCCACGTTTGTGCAACTCCCTCCATCAATAATTAGACTGCACACCTTGTCCTTAATCTTACATCTAGTATGGAACAAGTTCTCACGCTGGTTCTGCTCTTCCTCCTTCTGTTTCACACTTAAAGTCCTCCTAGTAACCAGTAACTCTCCCTTGACTGGATAATCAACTTCTTCATCAGTGTTGGTTTCTAGAGCTTCTTCTTCAGTTTCATAACCTCCACCTTCTAGCAGAATCATAGTTCTTTTGTTTGAACACTCATTAGCATAGTGTCCAATGCCATGACACTTGAAACACTTCACATCTCTGGTTCTGGTGGCTGGTGCTTTTCCTTTGTCATCTCTGCTCTTTTCCAACGTCCTGGCTTCTTCTTTTGGCTTACTGATACTCTTCTCTTCTTTGTTGTAGACAGGCTTAGAAGATGACCCATACTGGTTTCTGGAGTAAGAAGACTTTCTCTTGATCTGCTGCTCAATAAGCACTGCCTTGTGAAGGAGTTCTTCCATGTTGTTGAATTCTTGCATCTCTAGGCGATCTTGCACTTCTCTGTTAAGACCTCCCTGGAACCTTGCCATTGTGGATTCTTCATCTTCATTAACATTGGCTTTGATCATGAGAGTTTCCATTTCCTGGAAATAATCATCTACACTCTTGGCTCCTTGTGTCAATCTCCTGATCTTCTGGTGAAGGTCCCTGCCATATTGAGATGGAACAAATCTAGCTTTCATAAGAGTTTTCATTTCATACCAAGAAGTAACTGGCGCCATTCCAGTTTGTCTTCTCTTGTGGATGATCTGCTCCCACCAGTTGATAGCATACCCACTGAACTCAGTTGCAGCCAGCTTCACCTTCTTCTCTTCAGAATAGGCTTGAGTGTCAAAGACTAGCTCCATTTTTCTCTCCCATTCCAAATATGCATCAGGATCACTCTTTCCAGCAAAGGGTGGGATTCTCAGCTTGATATTTCCCAAGTTATCATTGACTCTTGGGCGCTGGTTATTGTTTCTTCTGGACCTGGCTACACTTCTGTCTGAAGAGGAATAATCATCATCAGACTCAACTTCTCTAGGTTCCCTTCTGGCTCTCCTTTCTTGGCGTTCTGTAGTTCTGTTTCTAGGCTGTCTAGGACCATGAAAAAATTCATTGGCTTCCTCTTCCCTTCTGATCAGATTATCTGTAACTTGCTTGGTGATCTCAGCAATTAAAGCCTGCATTTGAAAAGGGTTAATATTGACAGTGGGGGGTGGAGTTCCTTCTGGTGGAGTTCCAGACATGGTTTCCTGCAAAATCAACAAACTTTAGTAATAAACAGAACTCTCTTCTCACAATATCCTTTTTGTACTCTCAAGCTTTTGGTGGTGATAGTGATTCAATGGTTCTGTAAACAACCCAATCAAGTGAAAAATGCAGAAACCCAAATTCAAGAAGAAGAGAATAGATAGACAGATAGCAAGATTTTGGATGAGCAAGTGATTTTACCAAACCTCAGTCCGATTTCTCCTAGACTGAACCCGATTTCTCCTGGGGATTTTTATTCAGATTTGGCTCACTTTGCAAACAGATAGATAGATAAGAGATTGATAAGAACAGAAATACCCAGAATAAAAGATGAAGTCGAAATCCCAAAGAAATTGAAATTGAAATCCCATAAGGTTTCAGATTTTGATAGATTAGAGATGAAAAAAATAACCAGAACTTGTAGATCAACAGAGTGGTGGCTCTGATACCACTTAATGACTTCTTCCCAAGGAAACTCCACTCTGATTTTTGTTGGATCTTTTCTGTATCAGATTGAAGCTTAGGGGTTTTGATGGATATTGGTCTGATGGTTGATTTGGATGGGATAACTGATGGATTGATAGACTTGAATGGATCGAAACTCTCCTCTCTTCCCTCTGGATGTGACACACCAGACAGTATAGAGAGTTGCTGATTGAGTTGGGTTCACACTCCTCACAATCAGGTTTGTTCAAAGAACAAAAGAATCTCTCATAGAGAAAATAATCCCCAAAGACACAAAACAAGTTTTTTTTTTGATAGATTTCTGAATGAGTTTCAGACTGATTTCGACCAGAATAAAAAGAAAGAGAAAACAGACAGGGTAAGGGACAAGAAAACATGGTTCTGCAAGCTTTAATGAGTAGCAAAGAAAAACTAAAAAGTAAAGGCTTAATGGGAGACAGCATGATGATTAAAGATGGTGGATGAGCTGGTGGTCTGGTCAAAGAGTTCCCCTTCACTTTCCTGGTTCTGAACAAGGTAAGCAATCCTTTCAATTAGCCTCTTGGACCTGGATCTCGTGATAGGCCCAATAGATATGACAAATGGATCCTCTTGCTGGTCATTGGGCTTTATTTGGGCTGAAAGAGAATCTGCTTCATTTTGGGTCTGGTCCATACCATCTTCTTCATTATAACTTGGTTCTTTCATCCATTCAGGTTCATTATCAGGCTCCTCTAAAGGTGGCTCTTCCTGGATTGCATCAAGAACCACGGTTGGTAAGAACTTGAGGAATTGGCTTGATTGTCTACCTTTCATTGAGTTTGCTTACAACCGAGTTCCACATTCTGCTACTAAGCTATCACCTTTTGAGATTGTGTATGGGTTTAAGCCAACAACACCTCTGGATCTCCTACCTATTCCCCACAAGGACCAGATGATTAGTCAAGAAGGAGAGACTAAGGCCGAGTTGATGCAGAAGATTCATGAGAAGGTCAAGGCTAACTTAGAGCACCAGAATGAGCTGAACAAGAAGCAAGCTGATAAGGGCAGAAAGGAGGTTTCTTTTGAACCAGGAGATTGGGTTTGGTTACACATGAGATCGGAAAGGTTCCCTAACCAGAGGAAGTCCAAGCTATCCCCTAGAGGAGATGGTCCTTTCAAAGTCCTGAAGAAGATCAATGACAATGCATACCAGCTGGAGCTGCCAGGTGAGTTTAATGTATCTTCTACATTCAATGTGTCTGATCTATCTTATTTTCATGCAGATGAAACTGTTCTGAGGTCAGAACCTTCTCAAGAGGGAGAGAATGATGAGGACATAGAACCAGACATCAACATCCCCACCCTAAGACAAGCACCAAGAACAAGATCAGGAACCAAGGGGGTGATTGCAAGCTTCTGTGAAGCCATTGAAGGATTGTTTGCCAAGGCTAATAGCAACCCCAACTTAGATGACATCACAAACCGTCTAGACAAGCTCTCCATTTCCGGATCAGAGGTTATGAAGACTCAACCTTATGTTATACAAGACGGTCCAAAAGATAATGCTATCCTATGGTCTATCCTTCCGCATAAAGAGATGGTTTCCTTATTCACCATCTCCCCACTTAAGTGAAACGGTGAGTATCAAGGGGAGGAGGCAAGCTTTCTAAACGACAACACTTCTGCTCTTCTCCTAACCCCAACGGCTACCTTACCACAATTCAAATCCACCAGAAAGGTAAGGTAAGCATATTTCAATATTTTATTTACTTGATTTTCCTTGCAGGTTTTGGGTCTTTTATTTAATTTATTTTCGAATAAACCAGGCATTGTTTAGCCTATGCTTTTTATTAGGTCCTAAGATTGAGTCATTGTATTAAATTTGCTTCAAGACCCCTAGAAGGGCATAGCTGCATCGGCGAGTATATAAGCCCCTATAAGCAGCCTTGTATCATTTAACCTATTATGAAATATACGAGTCAGTTTGCCCCTAGCAACTAAAACCCTAAAGTCTTTCGTGTGTGTGAGAAGCCGCATAGAGAGCAACCAGTCTTATCAAGCTCATCCCCATAGAGTTTGTGGCGACTTTCGATCCATCTGATTGAGTTCATCAATCTATTCACTCCATCTCCATCCCTTGTCCTTGTTGAGTTGTTTATACGAACAAGCAGCTTGGATCCACACTCCATCTTCACGCCATCCTCCATCCAGTGAGATAGCAAGTTGGTTACACGACCATTTGTTGTTTCCCATCCCTCACTGATCCGTTCTAAGAGCAATCAAGCCGGTTATCATCTCATTCCATTCCATCCGCAAGAACTCTTATCATTCTCACCTCCATACATCCACCAAAGCTTGATACTCATCCTCTATCCATCCAGTGTGAGAAGGGTGCTTCCCGTGCCCATATCAAGAGGTAACCTTATCCACCCGTTGGAAAGGAAGAAGAGAGCGGTGTGGACAGGCTGGCAAGAGCTGGAAGGATCAGCATCTTGTCAAAGATGCTGATGCCATTTGCTTGGCCAGGAAGCCTCGGTTTGAATTAGGCGCGCCCTTCTCTCAACCACAGCCACACCTTTTCTCCTTTGCTTTATGAAAACCCTTGTAACTCTCTCTATATAAGTAAACCCCGAGTGGATGAATAAATCATACAGTTCTCTCTAATATTTTCGAGTCTCCAAACATGTTCTTCATAGTCTCTCATAATCTCTCTTCTCGTGAAGTCTAAACCAAATCTTTCCTCTCTAAATCTGTTCTTAATCTCTTTCTGGTTACTTTTCTTCTTAGATATCAAAAATCTCAAGTAAGACCAAATGGCATGACAAGCCACTCATACAATCCTAACTTAGTCTTAAAAGCAGTTTTCCACTCATCTCCTTCTTTCATTCTAATCTGGTGGTAACCACTCTTTAAGTCAACCTTAGAAAAGACACATGAACTGTGTAACTCATCTAACATGTCATCTAAGCGAGGGATAGGATGTCTATACTTAACTGTGATGTTGTTGATGGCTCGGCAATCCACACACATGCGACAGCTTCCATCCTTCTTGGGTACCAGTAGAACAGGTACAACACAAGGACTCATGCTCTCTCTGATGTGACCCTTCTCCAAGAGATCATTGACTTGTTTCTGAAGCTCCTTGGTCTCAACAGGATTGGTCCTGTATGCTGGACGGTTTGGGAGTGAAGCTCCTGGTACAAAGTCAATTTGGTGCTCAATGCCTCTGATGGGTGGCAAACCAATTGGATTATCTTCTGGAAAGACATCCCTATACTCCTGCAAAAGACACTCAATCTCTTTTGGAATAACTGGTTCATGGTTAGCCCCGGTGGTTAGTAACTCTTTAAACAAAACAAGGATCATGGGCTGTTGAGTGTTCAATGCCTCCTTGATCTCTTTAGAAGAAGCAAAAAGGTTATGAGCACTTACCTTGGCCGTGTCCTCCTTGAGTGAAGCTGAAACTGTGCCCTTAGCTTCTTCTCTTCTCAGCTTAAGTTGCACCTGATCTTGATTCACTTCATGTGGAGTCAATGGCACCAGAGTGATGTTTCTTTCCTTGTGAACAAAGGAATGCCTATTCGTGTAGCCATCATGTACTGCCCTCTTGTCATATTGCCATGGGCGACCCAGCAAGATGTGACTAGCCTCCATAGGTAGGACATCACAAGTGATCTCATCCTGGTATCTCCCAATGGTCAGGGGCACCATCACTTGTTTGGTCACTCGCATTTCACCTTCTTCACTTAGCCACTGGAGTGTATATGGCTTGGGGTGATTGCGGACAGTAAGGCTCAGCTTGTTCACTAGTGTCTCACTTGCCACATTTGTGCAGCTCCCTCCATCAATGATCAAGCTACACATCTTGTCTAGGACTAAACACCTGGTGTGAAACAAGTTCTCTCTTTGTTCATGTTCTTTCACCTTTGGTTGAACATTGAGAGTCCTCCTGGTGACTAGAAGATCTCCCTTGACAGGGTAATCCACGTCCTCCTCAGATAGCTCCTCTTCATCCTCCGAGACTACATCTCCATTGTCGAGCATGATCATGATCTTCTTGTTGGTACACTCATTAGCATAGTGTCCAAAGCCATGACACTTAAAGCACTTGACATTCCGGGACCTAGTAGGTGTTGCTGGTCCTTTGCCCTTGTCATCACGCGTGGAACCTACTGCTGAGGTTCCTTCTTGATGCGCCCCTAGGATGCTCTTTGGTTGATGGGGATGGATAGATCCTTGCAAGAACGAATCAGAGACTCAAGTTCTTCAAGGTTTGTGGATTGAATGGTGACACAAGAGGGATGGATGATCTCTTGATACTCCTAGGCGACTGATCTGGATATGACGCACCAAATAAGACACCCTTAGATCTCTGGATATTACACACCAGAACTCGACACACTTTCTAGAGAGAGAGCCGTCAAGAGCGAAAACAAACTCGTGGTTTATTGATTGCTTGAGTACATTAGGGTTAGGAGAACCCTTTAAATAAAAGAAACCAGAGAACATGCTCTCTAGGGTTTCGAAAATAATAAAAAGGAAAACTATAGTTTAAAAATAACATAAGCTTTAAACTGCACTGCTTTGATCTTCTCCTCATCTACTTTCAGTTCCTGTGAACTAACAACAAAGCCTAGGAATACTAGTTGATCAGTGCAAAAGGTACACTTCTTAAGGTTAGCATATAGATGTTCTAGGCGCAGTGTTTCCAAAACTTCAAGATGTTTAAGATGATCTTCTAAGCTAGTGCTATAGATCAAAATATCATCAAAGTAGACAACTACAAACTTACAGATGTATGCCCTTAAGACATGGTTCATGAGGCGCATGAAGGTGCTTGGGGGATTGGTGAGGCCAAATGGCATGACTAGCCACTCATAGAGTCCCCTTTTGGTTTTAAAGGCAGTCTTCCACTCATCACCTTCCTTCATTCTAACCTGGTGATAACCACTCTTCAGGTCTATCTTGGAGAAGATAGTGGCACCACTGAGCTCATCCAGCATGTCATCAAGTCTTGGTATTGGGTGTCTATACTTGATGGTTATGTTGTTGATGGCACGGCAGTCTACACACATCCTCCAAGTCCCATCTTTCTTTGGCACCAATAGAACAGGAACAGCACAAGGGCTTAGACTCTCCCTGATGTATCCCTTATCCATCAAGTCTTGCACCTGCTTCTCTAGTTCTTTGGCTTCCTCCGGGTTCACCCTATAGGCTGGGCGGTTTGGTAATGGAGCTCCTGGAATGAGGTCAATCTGGTGTTCTATACTTCTAATAGGTGGTAATCCAGTGGGTATGTCTTCTGGAAATAGATCCTGGAACTTCTCAATGAGTTGAACCACGGATGGGGGAAGTTCTTGTTCCTCATAACCTGTCAACACACCTTCCTTAAAGATCATTAGTAGCACCTGTGTTTTACTTTCTAATGATTATAAAACTTGTTGGGAAGTGATGTAAAGGTTAGTGTTACTTGACTTGTTACCTTTGTCCATCTCCTTTTGCATTTCTAGGACTTGCTGTGGTGTCAAAGGAGCAAGGTTGTGCTTGCGGTTGTTGTGAGTGAAGCTGTAGAAGTTGGTGCGGCCATTGTGGATTGTCTCCTTGTCAAACTGCCAAGGTCTCCCCAGCAGGAGATGTCCAGCTTGCATAGGAACAACATCACAAGTCACCTGATCAGCATATCTGCCTATGCTGAATGGAATCACCACTTGTTCACCAATCTTCAACTCAGTCTCATCATTCAACCACTTGAGCCGGTATGGCTTTGGATGCTTTGTCTTCATGAGACCTAACTTGTCAACCAAGTACTTGCTAGCAACATTAGTGCACGAGCCTCCATCAATGATCAGACTGCATATCTTAGAGTCTATGGTGCATCTGGTGTGGAAAATGTTTTCCCTTTGAATGGTTTCTGGCTCAAACATAGCACTTAGGGCTCTCCTGGTCACAAGTATCTCTCCCTCATCTGGATAGTCAGTGATCTCTTCATCAGTACCAGCCGTTTCTTCTTCAGCCTCTTCTTGAGTTTCAAATCCTCCATCTTCCCTGAGGATCATTACTCTCTGGTTAGGACAGTCTCGGGCATAATGACCTTTCCCTTGACATTTGTAGCAAGTAATGTCACGGTTCCTAGGTGCAGCACCCTTCCCTTGATCAGTCTTATTGCTCTTGGAAGCCTCTGGTGCTGGATTCTTCTTGAACCGGCTCTCCACTTCAATGGACTTGCCTTTGTCATTGTTCTTTTGTACTGGTGGTGTCCAAGTACTCTTGCTTCTACTGGTGGCTATGGTCTTCCTCTTGATATGTTGTTCGGCTTGAATAGCATAGTGCAACAAGTCATGGAAGTGCTCATAGTTTTGCCTTTCCACCTTTCTTGTAATCCGGTCTTGTAAACCATCTAAGAATTGTGCCATCAAGGTCTCCTCAGAGTCTTGTACCTCTAGACGGTTCCTGAGTGCATCAAACTCCTCATAGTATTCTTCTACTGATTTGTTCCCTTGAGTGAGCTTCCTGAACCTCTTTTGCAAGTCTCTGTAGTAGTAGCTTGGCACATATCTCTTCCTCAGTAAGACTCTCATGTCATCCCAAAGGGCAATAGGACCACGTCTAAGCCTTCTCCTTTCTGAAGTCTCCCTATCCCACCATGACAAGGCAGTGTCAGTGAGTTGGGCAGCAGCTAGAGAGATCTTCCTTGCCTCCGAGTAGTTATAGTAATCAAAGATGTATTCCATCCTTGTTTCCCAATCAATGTAAGCATCAGGATTAACCTTTCCAGCAAAGGTTGGTGGCGTGAGCTTCAAGTCTTTGCCTCCCTGCCATGGATGCTCTTCTTCTTGATTATAGTTTCTGCCTCGGTTCCTTCCTCTATCTCTGGCATCTCTCCTAGGTGGAGGGTGTTGCTCTTCTTCTTCCAGACTAGGCATATCACTATCAGTCTCATCTTCTTCTGGTGGTTGTTCTTGTCGCCTTGGTTGGCCTCTTGCCGGATTGTTGTTTGGGTTATTGGCCTGAGCTTGTTGGTTCTGTTCCAGCCGAGCCATCCTTTCACTTATGGATTGCATGGTAGCTAGGAGTTGAGCTATGGTCGCAGCATCAGTGGATGAAGCGCTATCTCCCATTGCTTTTCCTACAAGATCTTTCAAGAACAAGTGAAAATATGGGAAATGGAAGTTATGCAAGTAACAATATGCAAGGATATGGTTGATCTAATGCAAATGAATGTGTAATGGACCGACTTTAGGAGATAATAACACGCAAAAATGTATGCAGCAAGTGGTATGTCTCAAGTTCCAATTAAGGAAAGTTCGACCACCAAAATTATGAATGTATATGATATGCTTTTTCTTTTTTTTAAAGTATGATATGCAAATTCGAAATTGAACTAAGGTGAAATAAAGGATTAACTGATGTAACTAAGTGAATATCTTTGGTCCTTTGAATATTTTCGAGTGCAACTCAAAAAGGAAACCTAAATATTCGAGATATGCAATATGACAGAATAAGGAATAACCGGATGCAACAATTAACTTCTAACACTTTTTTTTGAGTTTTCTCCAAGGTATTCGAATCAAATAGAATATCTAACTCGTCCTCTTTATTTTCTTTTCTGTTTAACAAACTAAGAACTTAAGAAACTAACAATGGCAGAAATCAAACACGCAAGCAAAACACTAACTTTTATAGTTTTTCTTAACAGAATGAAACGATCTAAAAGAAAAAGGAAGAGTTAACCTGAATGGAAGCCTTTCGGCTCTGATACCAAAATGATATGGGCACGGGAAGCACCCAAAAATGATATGGGCACGGGAAGCACCCTTCTCACACTGGATGGATAGAGGATGAGTACCAAGCTTTGGTGGATGGATGGAGGTGAGAATGGAATGAGTTCTTGCGGATGGAATGGAATGAGATGATAACTGGCTTGATTGCTCTTAGAACGGATCAATGGGGGATGGGAAACAACAAATGGTCGTGTAACCAACTTGCTATCTCACTGGATGGAGGATGGCGTGAAGATGGAGTGTGGATCCAAGCTGCTTGTTCGTATAAACAACTCAACAAGGACAAGGGATGGAGATGGAGTGAATAGATTGATGAACTCAATCAGATGGATCGAAAGTCGCCACAAACTCTATGGGGATAAGCTTGATAAGACTGGTTGCTCTCTATGCGGCTTCTCACACACACGAAAGGCTTTAGGGTTTAGTTGCTAGGGCAAACTGACTCATATATTTCATAAAGGTTAAAGAATACAAGGCTGCTTATAGGGGCTTATATAATCGCCGATGCAGCTATGCCCTTCTAGGGGTATTTGAAGCAAATTTAATACAATGACTCAATCTTAGGACCTAATAAAAGCAAAGGCTAAACAATGCCTGGTTTATTCGAAAATGAAATAAATAAAAGACCCAAAACCTGCAAGGAAAATCAAGTAAATAAAATATCGAAATATGCTTACCTTACTTACCTTTCTGGTGGATTTGAATTGTGGTAAGGTAGCCGTTGGGGTTAGGAGAAGAGAAGAAGTGTGAAGTGTTGTCGTTTAGAAAGCTTGCCTCTTCCCCTTGATACTCACCGTTTCACTTAAGTGGGGAGATGGTGAATAAGGAAACCATCTCTTTATGCGGAATGATAGACCATAGGATAGCATTATCTTTTGGACCGTCTTGTATAACATAAGGTTGAGTCTTCATAACCTCTGATCCGGAAATGGAGAGCTTGTCTAGATGGTTTGTGATGTCATCTAAGTTAGGGTTGCTATTAGCCTTGGCAAACAATCCTTCAATGGCTTCACAGAAGCTTGCAATCACCCCCTTGGTTCCTGATCTTGTTCTTGGTGCTTGTCTTAGGGTGGGGATGTTGATGTCTGGTTCTATGTCCTCATCAGTAATGTGATGATAGCTAATGGTGAGAAAGTACCCATTAAAGGTATAGGGAACTTGAACTGTTTAACAAAGATTCAAAGGCATTTTACATGCCCACATTCACCTCCAATTTGCTATCTGTTAAAAAGGCTACCACTTATCTGAATTGCCTTGCTGTTTTTAGTCCTAATGATGTCTACTTTCAGGATATTGAGACCAGTAGTTTACTTGGCAAAGGTGTGACCAAGGAGGGCTTGTATCTGCTTGAAGACACCCAATGCTTGTCTGATTTATCTTATGCTTTTAGTTCATCTCCTGTTTTACCTAAAGATGCAATGTGGCATGATAGACTAGGACACCCTCATTCACGTGCACTGAGCTTTGATCTTCTCCTCATCAACCTTAACTTCATCTGCACTCACAACAAAGCCTAGGAAAACCAAGTTATCCGTGCAAAAGGTGCACTTCTTCAAGTTGGCATAAAGCTTTTCATTCCTTAAAACATTCAGGACAGCCCTAAGATGTTCTAGATGTTCTTCTAAGTTCTTGCTATATACTAAGATGTCATCAAAGTATACTACAACAGAAATGCCTATGAATGATCTAAGAACATGGTTCATTAATCTCATGAATGTACTAGGTGCATTGGTTAATCCAAATGGCGTAACTAACCACTCATATAATCCATGTTTAGTTTTGAATGCAGTTTTCCATTCATCTCCTTCTTTCATCCTAATCTGATGATAACCACTTTTTAAATCTATCTAAGAAAAGATGCAGGAACCATGCAATTCATCAAGCATATCATCAAGTCTAGGGATAGGGTGGCGATACTTCACTGTGATGTTGTTGATTGATCTACAATCAACACACATACGCCATGTACCATCCTTCTTAAGCACTAGGAGCACTGGTACATCATGTTAGAAAATGAAGAACAAGACTCAAGAACACTGGGAGAAAGAGAGTTTGATTGGTGTGAAGAAGAGAGAGAGTGAGAAAGTGTGTTTGTAACTAGAGAGAAAAGAAGTAAGAGAAGGATTTATTTTCCTTGCTTAATGTTGGAGGCATACAACATGTATTTAAACACAAATTGGGATAGGCAGAAATGAATAAACAAATGAAGGTCTGGCTCAGGTCTGGCTCAGGTCTGGCTCGTGAAAGGGACACCTCCTAAACAGTCCCCAAGCTTAACCTTCACATGTGACATTTAATCTATTTTAATCCCACTTGCTTCTGCTCTTCTCCAACGGATATCTCTCTTATTTTGAACTTCAAATTAGCTTCTAGAAGATCTTGGTCGAGTCTGAATACTTCCTTGCCTTCCAAGTCACTCTAGGTTTAGGTTTGGTTGCTTGGAACACAAGGTTGTACGGACTGCCTTGTATGCCAAGTAAGTCTGGACCAAGCTCTTTTTCTACTGGTCTTATTTATTTCTCAGATCAATACTCCCCTCAAGCTTGAGCCAAAAGGTTTGGTCAAGCTTGGAAACCATGAAAACATCCCTCATTAAAACCTTAGTGCGAAAAACCCAATGGGATAAAACACACACTAAGGAAAAAGAGTAGATGTTTTATGGCTAAGAGGATTATGATCTGGTTAAGTCCATGAGCCCCAATCTCGGATGGATGGACTCACAGACTCTTGTACTTGCTCCCTTGGTGAAGATATCAGCTAGCTGGTCTTCACTTCTTGTGTAGCAAGGTAGAATGATTTGTTGCTCCACAGCTTGTCTCACCTTATGACAATCTACCTCAATGTGTTTGGTCCTTTCATGGAACACTGAGTTTGATGCAATGTGAATGGCCGCCTGGTTGTCACAGTGCATGGTGATAGGAGATGTGGTCTCAATGCCCAAATCAAGTAGTAGGTTCCTGATCCAAATGAGTGTTGGAATTCATGAGTGCTTGTCTCATCTCAAGAGAGTATTCAGTTAACTTGTAACTGAATCCCCTTCAACCATACAACATTAAATCACCATTCAAAGGAAGAGACAACCAACTGGTGGTTGAATCCTCTTAAACAACCTACACTATAACTAAGATCGTAGACGGTAAACTGGTTATGTGTGGCAAATAATCTCTATTTGAATCTATCCTTGAGAAGTGACACAACACTTTCAGTTTTTTCACTTAAGGATAATGGGAATTAGAATCAGTAATATAGAGTTTAAGCAGGAGATAAAGAAGAGTTTGAGTTAGTTTTCCAAGTATTAGGCTGCCTTAAGAGATATAGAGTTAAGGCAGCCTCTAAAACATAATGCTTAACTTCTTACAGTGTGAATATTGTTTAGACACAAGAAGGGACAGAGAGCACATGAAATTAGAGAGAGAAACTTGTATATTGATTCTGGTTGGTGTTACAAGAGAGGGTGAAGGTCTTTAAATAGACAATCACTTACAATAAACAATTACTAAAACAAAGAAATATAAACAAATAATTCTGTAGGGACTGAGAAGAGGCCAAAGGGGATACAGCCAAGGTCTGGCTCGTCCAGGAAGAGTAGAAAGGGACATGAGGAGAGGCACAACTTTCCTTGGTGATAGTGACAGCTCTACACAACTTCTTATGCACCCATGTGACTTCTTCTTGCTTAATTCAAAGCAGATCATTTCTTTTGAATTCAAACTGATTTCCTTGACTTCTTAGAGGTTCCCAACGTCCATATTAGTCTCCACAACTTATTCCTTGCCTTGCAAGTCAGGTTAGGTCAAGTGGTAGCTTGTGGAGCAAGTCTGTACAAACAGAACCAAATTGGCTTCTCTTGATGAACTTATCCTTGGATCATCAACCAGCTTCTTCTTCTGGTCATCCCGCTATTTATTTCAATACTCCCCATCAAGCTTGATCATAGGAGATCCTTGGGCAAGCTTGGAACTGAGAGTACTTGCCTCATTAAAAACCTAAGTATGGAAAACCTCTTGGGATAAAACCATACTTAGGGAAAAAGAGTGCAACCACCCTCAGCCTAGGGATTGGCCAGTGGGTTTATGAGTCTTATGATCAAGTTTAGGGACTCATAAAACCTGGATCATGGCCTTACTTCAATGGCAAGCAGGCACCAATGCCTTCCTTGCTTCACACTCAAAACGGCTTGGAATTCTCCATGTGGCTGGTTCTTTGTCTCCCCCTTTCATCTGACATCCTGCCATCATCAAAGGGTTTGATCCACGACCATACTATTCTCATGAGCTCCAAGTACCTGATTCAAACAATGCACAAACACATGCATCAATTCTCAAAGGGAAAACCTATTCAATCATAAGAATGAATATAGATTTAGTTACTTCCCTTGCATAATTTTCTGAAGAATGGACATTGGCTTCTCATATTTAATAACCCTCCTCAAGCTTGACCTGAGAATAAGAGTATATGGTCAAGCTTGGAATATGGGAGCCAATGATGATCACCGATTCCTTGAGACCACAGCCCTCTTGGCTTGAATTGTGGCCTTTTCTCTTGAGTGTACTTCCTGTCCACCCTCTTGGTATCAGGTAAGTCACTTATGAGCAATCTCTCCACTGCTCCATTCATCCTCTCAACCATCTTGGGAGTTAATGGACACAATCAGTGTCCAAAATTTTGATGCGCAGTGGGCAATCTCTATGGTCAGGAATATACATCAAGTGTAGGCTCTGATCAACATGGGCAGCCTGTCAACAAACACTAAAACAAGCATCAGTAGCAATAAGAGATCAGATCATGGGTTTTCACCAAGTCTGATCTTAAAAAAACATTTCAAACAAGCAATGGACAGTTATCTTCATGATTATATCCTAGAAACACTCTCTGAATCCTAATCAACAAGACTAAGCATTCAGGCAACAACAGAAGCAAGACTATTCTGTCAAGACAGCTTAACTTCAAGACAGTTTCACAACCTTAGGCAGATTCTAAACAAGATTGTGAGAACAGAAATTTAAGTAACCAGAGAGTATAATTAACCAGAGAATAAGTAGAGAGTAGAGAATGATGTAACCAGAGTATTAATAGCCAGAGAATGATGGAGAATAAGTAACCTGGAGAATCAGAGAATGAGAGAATAGATAATAGAGAAAGAGAATTTGCCCAAGAGTTCTAGTGGACAGAGCTTTGCTCTGTTTTCTTGAGTTTTGGAAGCATTGACAGCCAGGAGCATCCAATACTCATCAAGAGTTTGGTGCTTTAGTAATCACATGTGGATTGGTGGATTTCTCATAGTTGGTGGGCAACCCTCTCAACAACTAAGAGATCCATTCGAGGAATACGGGGACTAGTTGACGTAATCAGCCTCCAAACACAATGGACCATTGGACAATCAATTTATCCACTGATGTTAGACTTGTGCCACTGGAATAACTCATGAACTGATGTTTTCCAGGGCTTGCAATAAGAGAACCATAAGAATAACACATGAACAAGTGTTTTCTGTGCCTTAGACAACAATGAAACCAATGGATGAAAACAGTTTGTCTACTGGTCAAAGAGATGCTACATTAAGAGATAGCTATTATCCAATGGATAAAGCATAATGGTGAAGCATTTTCCATTTCTCTCTCTCCCTAAATCTTGATTTAAGATACTGACAAGTTCTGACCAAGCTAACCCTATATAAGAGTGGGAGAGAAATGATTTATTCAAAAAGAGAGAGAAAAAGGTGAGTTTGATTCCAAAGAAGAGAAACTAGGCTCTGATACCATGTTGGAATTCATGAGTGTTTGTCTAATGTCAAGAGAGTATTCAGTTAAATTGTAACTGAATCCCCTTCAACCATACAACATTAAATCACCATTCAAAGGAAGGGACAACCAACTGTGGTTGAATACTCTTAGACAGCCTACACTATAACCAAGATCCTAGACAGTAAACTGGTTATGTGTGGCAAATAATCTCTAGTTTGAATCTAATCCTTGAGAAGTGACACAACACTTTCAGTTTGTTCACTTAAGGAGAATGATAATTAGAATCAGTAATCTAGAGTTTAAGCAGGAGATAAAGAAGAGTTTGAGTTATTTTTCCAAGTATTAGGCTGCCTTAAGAGATATAGAGTTAAGGCAGCCTCTAAACCATAATGCTTAACTCCTTACAGTGTGAATATTGTTTAGACACAAGATGGGACAGAGAGCACATGAAATTAGAGAGAGAAACTTGTATATTGATTCTGGTTGGTGTTACAAGAGAGGGTGAAGTTCTTTAAATAGATAATCACTTACAATAAACAATTACTAAAACAGAGAAATATAAACAAATAATTCTGTAGTGACTGAGAAGAGGCCAAAGGGGATACAGCCAAGGTCTGGCTCGTCCAGGAAGAGTAGCAAGGGACATGAGGAGAGGCACAGCTTTCCTTGGTGATAGTGACAGCTCTACACAACTTCTTATGCACCCATGTGACTTCTTCTTGCTTAATTTAAAGCAGATCCTTTCTTTTGAATTCAAACTGATTTCCTTGACTTCTTAGAGGTTCCCAACGTCCATATTAGTCTCCACAACTTATTCCTTTCCTTGCAAGTCAGGTTAGGTCAAGTGGTAGCTTGTGGAGCAAGTCTGTACAAACAGAACCAAATTGGCTTCTCTTGATGAACTTATCCTTGGATCATCAACCAGCTTCGTCTTCTGGTCATCCCTTTCTTTATTTCAATAATGAGCTCACTTGTCAGCTTCCTCATGGCCCTATATTCTGCATCAGCACTTGAGCATGACACCACCTTTTGCTTCTTGCTCTTCCAAGTGACTAGGTTCCCTCCAATGAAAGTAGAATAGCCTGTTGTAGACTTCTTGTCCACTCTATCACCTGCCCAATCCGCATCACAGTAACCCACAATCTCTGTGCTCTTGTTGCAACCCATCCAGACACCTTGTCCTGGAGCTTCTCTCAAATACCTCATGAGCCTTTCCACCATGTTCCAGTGGTGAACCTTAGGAGCCTGCATATGCTGGCTAATTTGATTCACAGCAAAGCAGATATCTGGTCTTGTGATAGTGAGATAGATCAGCTTCCCAACCATTCTTCTATAGAGCTTAATATCTTCAAATGCACCATCTTCAAACTCCCCCTCACGCAAGACTTTGTACCCATCTTCAAGAGGGGTTTTGGCTACTCTGCCTCCAAGGGTTCCTGCCTCATTCAAAAGATCAAGAGTGTACTTCCTTTTAGATATGAAAAGCCCCTCTTTAGAGAGGCATATTTCAATCCCAAGGAAGTACTTTAACTCACCCAAATCTTTAATATCAAAAGCAGACTTAAGAAAGATTTTAGTGGATTTGATACCTTCCTTATCACTCCCTGTGATGATTATGTCATCTACATAGATTAGAATGACCACAATACCTTGCAGACTGTTGGATTTTTCACCAGAGTATAAGAATCTGGGTTTGCGTGTGATGAACAAGCCTTTAAGGCAATGATGAACACGAGATGATGAAGAGAAAGGGTTCTGGTTTACTTGTGTTTACTTGAATCAGAATCAGAGAGTATGAGAGACTTAGAGAAATTAAAGAGACTAAGAAAGAGAGACTTAAGAAGGATTCGATCCAAGAACTACAAGCTTTTTATTTCTGGAAGTGGAGAGGGGTTTTCCCCCTTACTCCCTTTAAGATTACAATTCGCCCAAGGGGTCTATTTATAGAGAGATGAGTGCTGGATACAAGTTTAAACCTAAGGAGACTAAGCACGTGGAGTCAACAAGTATTTGGGCGCCTGGTTTGAATTGTGTGGCTCAGAATGCTCACATGCTTGGACAGGCTGTCACAAGCTGCTCTTCCTTTGCTTTTGGGCGAGAGGATAACCTTTTGGATAAGGTTCTTCCTTTCTGGAAAGTAGACAGCTCTTCCTTTTCGCCTAAGGTATATTCTGAGCATCTTTCTCCTTGCCTAAGCCTCCCACGGATCCCAAGTCTTTGCTCACCATAATAAACCTTCTTAAGACTTGGGAACCAAGTCTTGTGCATTTTAGGGTTGTACGGCCAGGAACATCAAGCTGGTCCGTACACATTGAGCCCTAACTTTGCACAAGACTTAAAACATCTTTTATGCTCAAATGGTCGAGTAATGTTGGTTTTGGGTCGAGTCTGGTCCGTACGGATCCGTACAGGCCGTACAGGCCGTACAATCCGTACACCTCACCCTCAACTTGACCATTTGATCCCTTCTTCTCACCACAGCTTCCCAAGGTCTTCCTTAGACTTCTCAATGATGTTCCTCAGTCTCTTGCACACTCAGAAGCTGTCCACAGCCTTCTCCATGAAAGATTGATAGAGATTAAGAGAATAAGAAGAGAATAAGAGATTTAGAGAGAGATTTAGAGTAAGGAAGAAGAAACTCGACGAGAAAGAATAGAAACCATTGAGAGAGACTAAGAGAGGAGACTGAATATTTCGTGTTATTGATTAATGAACAGAGGTTAAAAATATATAGAGGAAGAGTAAAGCCTTACAACGGATACAGGATAAGGTTTCTGGATAAGCTTTTTCAACAGGCGTGTGGAGTCAAAGACCAAGGAGCGTCCCGTTTGAATTCTTGTGGCTGGAAAGCTTCACACGCGAGATTCCTTTGGCATCTTGACCAGATGCTCTTCCAGCACGAGCCAGCCTGTCAAACGCGCGCCTCAGTCAAGCTTGGTTCGCTTGGTAACTAGTAAGAGTAACTCTGGGTCGAGTTACTCTTACCGGGTAACTTTCCTCGTCCGCGGTAAACTTCTTCACCCACTTGTACGGCCAAGTTGTACGGCCTGTACGGCCTAGTTGTACGGACATGTACGGACTGATCCAAACCATTTCCTCTCCTCTTCATAAGCCTTCCTCTACCATATTAAGACCTCTGTTCAACACTCCCCCTCAAGCTTGACCATGTGGAACAAGTCAAGCTTGGAATGCCATGAGATCTTCCTCATTAAAAACCTTGCCAAAGAAAACCCTCCTTAGGGATAAAACCTCAACAAGGAAAAGAGTAAAGACCCCATGGCGAGGGGATCAGTTCTTTCTGGTAAGATCCATGAGTCCAAGACGAGTGTGGATGGACTCAATGGTCTTCTGCCTAGCTGCTTTAGTAAACACATCAGCTAGTTCATCTTCACTCCGGGTATAGCATGGCAATATGTCTCGGATACTATCATTTGCCTCACCTTGTGGCAATCAACCTCAATATGCTTAGTCCTCTCATGGAACACCGAGTTGGAGGCAATGTGTATAGCCGCTTGGTTGTCACAATGCATGGTCATGGGTGTGTCTTGATCAATCCCCAAGTGCTTCAGTATCCCTTTGATCCAAACTAACTCATTTGTAAGCTTCAACATGGCTCTGTACTCGGCTTCAGCACTGGAACAGGACACCACCTTTGCTTCTTACTCTTCCAGGTAACAAGGTTCCCACCAATGAAGGTGCAATAACCAGTGGTCGACTTCCTATCCATCCTATCCCCGGCCCAATCTGCATCACAATATCCAACCACTTCTGTGCTCTCATTGCACCCCATCCAAACTCCTTGACTTGATGTTCCATTCAGGTACATGAGAAGCCGGTTCACCATGTTCCAGTGATGCTCCTTAGGCCCTTGCATGTGTTGGCTAACCTGATTCACAGCAAAGCATATATCAGGTCTTGTGATTGTCAAATAGATTAACTTACCAACGAGCTTTCTATAAAGCTTAGCATCTTGAAAGAGTGGACTGTCTTCTATCTCCCCCTCTCGTGGTACTTTATATCCTTCTTCCAAGGGTGTCTTGAATGTCTTCCCTTCTGGTATACCTGCATCTTTCAAAAGATCAAGTGTATACTTTCTTTGAGATAGAAATAAACCTTCCTTGGATCTACACAACTCTATTCCAAGAAAGTATTTCATCTCTCCCAAATCTTTAATTTCAAATACAAATTTCAAGTAGTCTTTAGTAGCTTGTATACCTTCCTTGTCACTTCCAGTAATGATGATATCATCAACATATACTAGAAGGACAATGATACCTGAGGGAGATGTGAGAGTGAAGAGGGTATGGTCGAGCTCGGATCTCTTGAAGCCTCTCCCATTCAAGGTAGTACTCAGTTTGTTGTACCATGCTCTTGGAGACTGCTTGAGACCATATATAGCCTTCTTCAGCCTTAAGACATTCCCTTCTTTTACCAAGTGTTCAAGACCCGGTGGAGGATACATATACACTTCATCTTCAAGTTCCCCTTGAAGAAACGCATTCTTCACATCCATTTGCCATAGACCCCATCTTAGATTAACCGCAACAGACAGAACTATTCTGATAGTATGAAGCTTTGCAACCGGGGCAAAAGTGTCTAGGTAGTCTTCACCATAAGTCTGAGTGAAACCCCTTGCAACTAGTCTAGTCTTCTTCCTGTCTATCTTCCCGTTTGCAAGATACTTGATGGTGAAAATCCACCTACTTGACACTGCCTTCTTTCCTCTTGGAAGTTCACTCTCATACCATGTATCATTTTTGATCATGGCGTTTGCTTCAGCACCAACTGACTCCTTCCATTCTTTATCCTTCATAGCTTCATCATAAGACTTTGGAATGTAGCTCTGATCTAGGTTAACCATCAGCACACAATGATCTTCAGGGTAGTGAGCAAGAGAGCATGAGACACGAGAAGGATGAGCCACTGCTTGAGCATTGTAGTACACTCTTGTATTCACCCAGTTGGTTGGAGGGTTTCTGATCCTAGTGCTTCTTCTCAGTTGTTGCTCTTGTTGCTCAACTTCTGGTTCTTGATCTTGTCCTTCTTCATCATTCACTGATCCTTGTCCTTCTTCTTGCTCTTGTTGCTCCACACTTTGATCATGAGAACCTGATTGTTCTCCTTCTTCTTGAGTACTTTCTTCAGGTTCATTTCCCCCCTCATGGTCAAAGTGGGGACCCTGATCTTCTTCGTTTGTATTGGGGGGACCTTGAGGTTGTCCTCCTCCATTCCTTGGCTCTTGAGACAGATTAATCCCAAGACCTTCCAGTATTATCCTTAGGTTGGCCGCCTTATCTGATGCAAGATCCTTCAGTTCTGCTTGATTCTTCTCTTCATAATACCCTCTTTCTTCAACAAACTTTACATCCCTTGACACCAGTACCCTCCTTGTGACCGGATCATAGCATTTGTACCCCTTTTGGGTTGGTGAATACCCTATGAACATTCCCCTTGGTACTCTTTGCATCTAATTTGTTCCTCAACTCCCCTGGTCTTAACACAAAGCATAGACAACCAAAGACTCTAAGATGATCCAAGGTTGGTCTATACCTGTTCAAGACCTCAAAAGGAGACTTGTCTTCAAGGATCCGGGTTGGTGTTCTGTTGATCAAGTAGCATGCTGTAGACACTGCATCACTCCAGAACTTCTTTGGTACATTGGCCTGGAACATCATCGACCTTGCCACCTCCATGAGGTGTCTGTTCTTTCTTTCGGCCACACCATTTTGTTGAGGTGTGTAAGGGCAACTTGTCTGATGGAGGATGCCATGTTGCGATAGGTGTTGCTTGAATGCTTGGCTAGTGTATTCCCCTCCATTATCTGATCTAAAAATTTCAACTTGGCATTAAACTGGTTAGTCACATAGTTTTGAAAATTTCTAAATGCATCAAGAACCCTATCTTTAGATGGAATCAAGGTTATCCAGGTGTATTTAGACTTCTCATCTATGAATGTTACAAAATACTTGTGATTCTCTCTAGATAAGCAAGGTGCAGTCCAAACATCAGAGTGAATCAAATCAAAGCAATGCTCATAGATGGTTGACGATTTATGAAACACAGTCTTACAATGCTTGCCTAAAATACAAGCTTCACAATCATTATTTTCAAACAAAACACCTGGAACCATTAAGTTTAAAGCTCTAACATGAGGGTGCCCTAGTCTAGCATGCCACAAAGCATTCTTATTTAAAACAGAAGCAGAAGCAGAAGTAAACGAGCATTTATGATCAGGCACAGAACTAAGCTCTTCAAGCATATAAAGATCTCCTTTGGTTACTCCTTGCCCAATCAATCGGCTGCTCTCAATATCCTGAAACTTGACATCATTAGGACTAAATATGACATTGCAATGCATATCAGTGGTACACTTCTTGACAGAGAGTAAGTTTGAAGTAAACTCAGGCATATAAAAGGCTCTAGATTCTTTGTTAAACAGTTTCAGTTTGCCTACACCTCTTATTGGTATTCTATCTCCATTTGCTATCATCACATGTCCATTAGCCGGTTCTATATCTCTAATAAGACTAGTATCACTAATCATATGATGAGATGCACCAGAGTCTACTATCAAAGGTTTAGACATGTTATGAGCAGTATGAGAATGACCAATCATCCTAGAATCAGTGTGAAGGCTATCCGGTTGTTCAACAATACTAGCAACCCTATATGCACCAAATGAATACCCTTTGATATTACCAAGAGTGTTACCATTATCCTTGAGCATTTTGATGAGAGCATCCATCTCAGACCGGCGGATGAACTCATGCTCATTGAGACGTGGCTGGTGGGCAGTGTAGGTCACCAGGGCCTTGCTCTCACCTCCTTCACGCCCTTCTGTCTCATTTCCCTTGGTTGAAGTTCCAGCACCCGTTTGATCACCTGTTCCATAGGTCACATTAGCTCTTCCTTCCCTCTCCTTCATGAACTTGGCCGGCTTGAGGTGAGGATGGAGTATCCAGCATTGGCTCTTCTTATGACCATGCCTTTTGCAATGATCACAGTTTCCATTGAACCTCCTGTCTTCAAAGTTCCCAGCACCCCTCCTATCTTCATACCTCTGAACTCGGTTAGCTTGAGGCACCTCGGCTTGGTTTGCAAGAGTAAGCTCCCCCTTTCCTCCAAATAGTCCCAAGGACCCTTGTTCCTTCTGGATTTGAGCACAAACTTCTTCAAGAGTAGGGAGCTTCTCGGATCTAAGGATATGTTTGATCAGATCATTGTAGGTAGTGTTGAGTGTGAGTAGGAGCCCAAAGACCTTGTCTTGCTCACGCCTCTCATTCAACTCATCCGGATCTGTAGTGCTAGGCCTTAGCATCTCAAGTTCTGACCATAAAGCCCGGAACTTTCCCAAGTGTTTAGTAAACTCCATGTCTTCTTGAGCTAGGCTGTTGATAGCCCTCTTGATCTCAAACACTCGTGTGAGGTTTGAGATGTTTCCATACACCTTTTGGAGAGTATCCCATAGATCTTTCGCCTTCTCACAGTAGCTGTAGGCCTCCAAGATCGATGGATCCAGAGAGCTCTGGAGGATGGACATCACCATATTATCCTCCTGGATCCACTTAAGTTCATCACAAACCACCACTTCTTTGTCGCCTTCACGAGTAATGAGCTTCGGAGCTTCGTCTTCAAGAACATGGTTCCAAAGGCCCTTACTTCCCACGGCTGTCTTCACCACACGAGACCAAAGAAGGTAGTTTCCACCTTTGAGAGTAACCGGAATGACAGTAGTCTTCATACTCTCCATTTTGAATAAAAAAGGTTGAACCTTTCACTTTATGAACGGAAAGGTTGAGACTTTGAGCAAGAACAGATCAAAAGAACCCAGATTCGAGAGAACCAGGCTCTGATACCATGAAAGATTGATAGAGATTAAGAGAATAAGAAGAGAATGAGATATTTAGAGAGAGATTTAGACTAAGGAAGAAGAGACTCGACGAGAAAGAATAGAAACCATTGAGAGAGACTAAGAGAGGAGACTGAATATTTCGTGTTATTGATTAATGAACAGAGGTTACAAATATATAGAGGAAGAGTAAAGCCCTACAACGGATACAGGATAAGGTTTCTGGATAAGCTTTTTCAACAGGCGTGTGGAGTCAAAGACCAAGGAGCGTCCCGTTTGAATTCTTGTGGCTGGAAAGCTTCACACGAGAGATTCCTTTGGTATCTTGACCAGATGCTCTTCCAGCACGAGCCAGCCTGTCAAACGCGCGCCTCAGTCAAGCTTGGTTTGCTTGGTAACTAGTAAGAGTAACTCTAGTTACTCTTACCCGGGTAACTTTCCTCGTCCGCGGTAAACTTCTTCACCCACTTGTACGGCCAAGTTGTACGGCCTGTACGGCCTAGTTGTACGGACATGTACGGACTGATCCAAACCATTTCCTCTCCTCTTCATAAGCCTTCCTCTACCATATTAAGACCTCTGTTCAACACTCCATACTCGTTGCACAAGATCCTTCACACCACACTATCTTCTTTGCCTCTATCTCATCTCTCATAAGTTTCATTGTATCTCTTCAAGTTAACACTCCCCCTCAAGCTTGACTCAAGTGATCCTAAGTCAAGCTTGGAACCTTGAAGTCACTCCTCATTAAAAACCTTATGAGAGAAAACCCTCCTTAGGGATAAAACCCTCATAAGGAAAAGAGTAAGCTCCTTCAAGGCCTAGGGATTGGCCAGTGAGTTCTTTGTGTCTCAACCAGTGTGGTGAACACAAAGAACTCTGGATCATGGCCTCACTGTGGTGTAAGCTAATCCGACTCTGGATCATCTCATACTGATCTTGGTCTCTCCCCCTTTCACCCAACTTCTTGTTGGGTTAAGTGCTCGGATGACCAGATACAACTTCATCTTCATACTCAGCCTTGGTTGCTTCTTCTTCTTGAATAACCACCAAGGACTCCATCTTCACAGATCATTGAAGCTTCTCAATACTCCCCCTCAAGCTTGACCATGTGGAACAAGTCAAACTTGGAAGGACAGCTTCATGATCTTGATCAACACACCGCTGCCCACTCCTTTCTGATCTCGCCACCTTGAATGGAATGCTGGAAGATACCTCAGCTAACTCTTCAACCACCTCACTTCAGAAGCTGCATTGTAGAGTCACCTTCTTCTTCACACAGCCAAGAGTGCTCTGACCACTCTCTTGTCTAGACTCGCCAATGTCTAAACTCGGATGGCTCCATCTTCTAATCCTGGTGCAATGGTGAGGAGGAACCAGGTCTTGAACTTAGATCATCAGGTAGCTCACTCAAGTCCCCACCTCAAGCTTGAATTGAGTCTAGGTTCAAGCTTGAAAGTGAGCCTGAATAAGCATCCAAACCAGGAGCACACCACCCCAACAGCTGCGCTTAAACCACTGGTCCACCTCCATGTCTTCAGCCTCAAGTACCCTTCAGGTCACCGGCCTCCTCAAGCTTCAGTGATGACCTTCTCTTCTTGTGTGCCTTGAACCAGGAGCTCAACAACCTTCATGGTCTGCGCTTCTTATAACCGGCTACTACACCAAGAACCTTCCCATTGCTCCACACAATGGACCAAGCCTTCCTCTTGTTCCGAATAGGTACTAATCAAAGCACACTCCTTGTGAACCTGAAACAATACTCAAACTCCAAACAAGATAAGACACATTTGCATTGGGATCAAACCTTGACTAATCATCAAGTTTGATCACCAATGTCACAAGCTTTGCACTTAGACAGCATCTCATTATCATTGAGATCCATCTAATGCAAGCTTACCACTCTCTAAATGCTATCACAAAGCACTTAGGCAACTATTCCCTGCCTTAAACGACCCTTAGACATCAGTCTAGGTGTCTCAACCTTAAGGCAGCCACAATGACAAGAGTATGCAACAGCCTTAACCCATTTACTTCATGAATGCAAAACGGATTAGATACAACTATCTATCATCCTAGCAAGACATTCAAAAGAACAGAGACTAAGCATCAATGCCATTCCAAACACCAGACCCAAATGCTTCACTTTAAACAGTTTCTATTCATGTATGCAAGCAGATTCAGAACATGCTATCTAATATCATGTCAAGCAACATTTAGAACTGGAGTAAGCACTTTAAACACTCAACCATTCAAAACGAGTCATCTAAACATCCTGGGATAGATCCTAAACAATCATATTTAGCAATCTTAACACATCCTCAGGTCTCAAACACATCACACAATACATTCAGTTCATAAAGGATCAAGCTTTATAACAAGGGACAGTAGGTTCTTACAAACAAGGAACTAGTGTTAGTTCCTTGAACACCTTTGATTCATGGCAAGATCAGGAGCTCTTGGTTGCGACCCATCACCTCCTTCTTCCATGGACCTTCCCTTGGACTCTCCATGCCCAAAGTCCCCACCTTTCTTCATACTTTGGTCGCCCCCACCAGTAACAAGGTGAAAGCTTTCACCTTTCTTCCTGGTCTTTGAATAAGAACACGCCTTGGACTTGATTTGATGAAGAGGGTAGCTAATCCACTCCATAACTTCTGGATCCGAGGCTCTCCTTTCTTCTGGACGGTATGAGAGAGTATGAGACTTCAAGAACAGCTTCTGGGTTTTCCGGATGAACACCATCATGTAGAGGTTGAACAGGCTGGAAAGGAAGCTCCTTTCTGGGTTTTGATGGCATGAGAGAAAGCTTTGATCTTTGCGGAAGCTAGACACCAAGTTCTGATGAACCAGGCTCTGATACCATGTTGGATTTTTCACCAGAGTATAAGAATCTGGTGTTAAGTTGATGTATCTGGTTAAGTATAGAATGGAGAGAAGGAGGAAAAGAGAGGGGTTCGGGTCGACCTTGTCCGTACAAGGCCGTAGAGGCCGTACAAGGCCGTACAAGGCCGTACAGGCCGTACAGGCCGTACAGGCCGTACAGGCCGTACAAGGTCGACCCACAAGAGCGTTAAACCATGTTTTGGCAATGTGGAAAAATGGGGTTGTCCGTACAAGAAAAGTTACTGAGGTGAAAAAGGTAAAAAGGTAAAAGAGGAAAACTTACCATGAGGAGATCGAGTGGTTAACTTGGAGTGAAAGAAAGGGTTGGGTCGGGTAAACCTTGAAGCTTTAGGCGCCAAGGTTACCGTTTGAAGATAAGGCTTGGTCAAGCTTCCAGCCGGTGCAAGCTGTAAAGTGAGAAGCATCTAGTCAAGATGCCATTGGCATCTAGCCACCAGAGCCACTCGTTTGAACCATTAGGTGCGCCTCTTCTCCTGTCCACATGCTTTCCCTCTCTTGCTTTACGAAACCCTTGTAAAACCCTCTCTATATATTCTGAACTCTCTCTATGAATAAAGCATATAGTTCTCTCTAAACTTTCGAGTCTCATAATGTTCTTCATAGTCTCTCATTAATCTCCTTAGTTCTTAGTCTAAACCGAGTCTTTCTTTCATCAAATCTCTTTCTAGTCTCGTTCTTGTTACTTATTTGTCTAAGATCTTAAAAGATCTTATGGTATCAGAGCCTGGTTCATCAAGATCTGGGTTTGTGTTCATCGAGTTGAAGAAGATCAAGGTTGAAGCTTTTTTGAAGATCTAAGGCTGTTCTTTGAAGATCCGGGTAGAAGACTGAAGTTTGAAGCTTGTGTGGTGTAAAAGCCTGAGCCTTTCATGTTCTTACCTTCAAAGACTCAACCTTTTCTCTCGTTTCTGGGTTCATCCGTGTTCTAAGGTATAGATCCACTCATTTCCAAGCTTTTGAAGTCAAGCTGGTTGTAGATGGATAGTGTTAGCATGAAGGTTCCGGTTACTCTAAAGGGGAGTAACTATCTGTTGTGGTCTCGTTTGGTGAAGACTGCTGTGGGAAGTAAGGGCTTATGGGGTCATATCACATCCGGTGAAGCTCCTAAGCTCATTACTCAAGAAGGTGAAGCTGCAAGTGCCACAAGTGAGGTGGAGAAGTGGCAGCAAGAAGACATGATGGTGATGACACTTCTTCAAGGATCTCTTGAGACTCCTATCATGGAAGCTTATAGCTACTGTGAAACCGCAAAGGATCTATGGGAGACCTTGAAGAAGGTGTATGGAAACATCTCAAACTTGAGCCGAGTGTTTGAGGTGAAGAGAGCAATCAACGGGTTGCTACAAGAAGATATGGAGTTCACTAAGCATCTTGGAAGGTTCCGAGCCCTCTGGTCCGAGTTAGAGATGCTGAGACCAAGCACGGTTGATGCTGATGAGTTGAATGAAAGGCGAGAGCAAGATAAGGTCTTTGGGCTCCTGCTCACTCTAAACCCTGCCTACAACAGCCTCATCAAGCATATCCTGAGAGCTGAGAAGCTTCCATCTCTAGAAGATGTGTGTGCTCAGATACAAAAGGAACAAGGCTCTATTGGGTTGTTTGGAGGTAAGGGGGAGCTTACCTTGGCTAACCAAGCTGCGCAAACTGATCAGGTTGAAACACCAATGGCAAACAAAGCTGCTTTCAACAAGTATGAAGACCGGAGGTTCAATGGTAACTGTGATCATTGCAAGAAGCACGGCCACAAGAAGAGTCAGTGCTGGATCCTCCACCCACATCTCAAGCCGGCCAAGTTCATGAAGGAGAGGGAAGCTAGAGCTCACATCTCGGAGGGGTCAACTGTTGCAAGCACAAGCAAGACAACCGATGGTGATAAGAGGGAGGCCAGTGAAGGAAAGTCCCTTGTTGCCTACACGGGTGGTACCAGCAGGAACAATGATCAAGACTACATCCGGAGGTCTGACATTGAAGCCCTCATCAAAATGCTCAAGGAGAATGGTAACACCTTTGGTAACCTTAATGGGTATTCTCTTGGTGCTTCAATGGTTGCTAGTAAGCTAGAAAATGTGATTGATCTTAGGACTGATAGAACTGGTAGGACATTAGAAATGAACCGCCAAAGTCTTGCTTGTTCTATTCCTAAAGGAACTTGTCATATTGCTAATAGCTCAGCTAAACCTTTGATAGTAGACTCAGGAGCCTCCCATCACATGATAAGTGACACCAATCTGATCAAAGACATTGAACCAGCTAATGGTCATGTCATGATTGCTAATGGTGATAAGATTCCTATTAGAGGAGTGGGAAATCTAAAATTGTTTAGTAAGAACTCAAGAGCTTTCTATATGCCTGAATTCACTTCAAACCTGTTATCAGTTAAGAAATGCACTAATGATTTGAATTGTAAGGTGATATTCAGTCCTAACGAGGTTGAGTTTCAGGATATTGAGAGCCAAAGGATGATTGGAAAAGGAGTTACCAAGGGCGAGTTATATATGCTTGAAGAGCTTGATCCTATTTCTGATTTTAGTTGTTCCTTTACTACTGTTTCTTCTGCTTTGAATAAGAATGCTTTGTGGCATGCTAGACTAGGACATCCTCATGTTAGAGCTTTGAACTTGATGTTACCAGGTGTTGTTTTCGAAAATAATGAGTGTGAAGCTTGCATTTTAGGCAAGCATTGTAAGAATGTCTTTCCAAGATCATCTACTGTTTATGAGAAGTGCTTTGATTTGATTCATTCTGATGTTTGGACTGCTCCTTGCATATCTAGGGATAATCATAAGTATTTTGTGACATTCATTGATGAAAAATCTAAATACACCTGGTTAACACTCATTCCATCTAAAGATAGAGTCCTTGATGCATTTAAAAACTTTCAATCCTATGTGACTAACCATTATCATGCCAAGTTTAAAATTTTTAGATCAGATAATGGAGGAGAGTACACAAGTCATGCCTTCAAGGATCACTTAGCTCGTCATGGGATCCTTCATCAGACCAGTTGCCCTTACACTCCACAGCAAAATGGAGTGGCTGAGAGGAAGAACCGCCATCTCATGGAGATTGCAAGGTCCTTAATGTTTCAAGCAAATGTCCCTAAGAGATTTTGGAGTGATGCTGTGACTACTGCTTGCTATCTCATCAACCGCACACCCACAAAGGTCCTGAATGATCAAGCCCCCTTTGAGGTTCTCAACAAGTACAAGCCATCAGTGGACTATCTACGGGTCTTTGGGTGCCTCTGCTATGTACTGATTCCTGGTGAGATGAGAAACAAGTTAGAAGTCAAGAGTACAAAGGCAATGTTTATAGGCTACTCTACAACTCAGAAGGGATACAAGTGCTATGATCCAGTGGCAAGAAGAGTTCTGGTGTCTAGGGATGTCAAGTTCATAGAAGAAAGGGGGTATTATGAGGAGAAGAATCAAGAAGAGTTGAAGGACCTTACCTCGGATAAGGCAGCAACTCTTAGAATTATCTTGGAAGGTCTTGGCATTGGAGTGACCAAGAACCCGGATGAAAGTGGTCCAAAAGGGACGAATGAAGCAAATCAGTCTCCCCACCTTGATCATGAGGGGGGAAACACTGAAGATCAAGGAGATGAAGAATCTGGTAGTGGTGGTGAAGAGTTTGATTCGGGACAAGAAGACTTTGACTCTCCAGGGGAAGATAGAAGTTCAGGGTCTCATGATCAAGGTGGAGATACTCAAGAAGGTCAGAGAAGTACTGAACAGCAAGGGGAGGAAGAACCGGAAAGAAGGGAAGTAGAACAGCAGCAACAGCTGAGAAGAAGTTCTAGGATAAGAAGACCACCATCTGATTGGGTTAACACTAGGGTTTACTACAATGCCCAAGCTGTTGTCCATCCATCCCAAGTGGTCTGCTCCTTTACTAAGTATCCAGAGGAACATTGTTCCTTTATGGTGAGTCTGGACGAGAGCTATATACCAAGATCTTATGAGGAAGCTGTCAAAGACAAGGAGTGGAAGGAGTCAGTTGGTGCTGAAGCAAGTGCCATGATTAAGAATGACACATGGTATGAGAGTGAGCTACCAAGAGGGAAGAAGGCTGTGACCAGTAGATGGATCTTTACCATCAAGTACTTGGCAAATGGGAAGATTGATAGGAAGAAAACCAGGTTGGTTGCAAGAGGATTTACTCAAACCTATGGAGAAGATTATGTGGATACGTTTGCTCCAGTTGCAAAACTTCACACTATCAGAATCATACTGTCTCTTGCGGTTAACCTTGAGTGGGGTCTTTGGCAAAAGGATGTGAAGAATGCTTTTCTTCAAGGAGAACTTGAAGATGAGGTTTATATGCATCCTCCACCAGGCCTGGAACACTTAGTAAAGAAGGGAAATGTTCTTCGGCTTAAGAAGGCAATCTATGGTCTCAAGCAGTCTCCTAGAGCCTGGTACAACAAGCTGAGCACAACTCTAAATGGAAAAGGGTTCAAGAGATCTGAACTGGACCATACTTTATTCACTCTCTCGACCACATCAGGTATAGTTGTCCTTCTTGTGTATGTTGATGATATCATCATTACATGAAGTGACAAGGCAGGTATT
>CAJHQP010005850.1:0-42686 GCA_905132765.1 Moricandia arvensis
ATCACCCTGCAGAGGGCGTGTACTGCACGTAGAGTCTAGATTGCTTGATGTCGAGTCAAGTTGAGTTGAGTCGCATGTGTGAAAATGACTAAGTCTTACATTGTTTGATGTAGGTTAAGAATTGTTATGGTATTTCGCTGATGTTATCTTATATTGAATTGATGATTGTAGGTGGCAATTCAATTCTCATTTCGCATTAAGCTAGTTTCGGAGTATTGATGCGGAGACACTGGTATAGAGACCGCTCAGCTGATGTACTCATTTACTTATGCACTCCCTCCATTTCCCCTGATGTGAAGTATATGTAGAAGTATCTTGACATGGGTGCGTTTGCGTATTTCACAGAAGGCCAGTGCGTCGATCCTCACGGACTAGTAACGGGAAAGCTTAGAGTGTCTAAATGAGTAAGCGCGTGGTCCATAACGCCTTCTTTGAACTTGGTCCGCGACGTCGGGGAAGCAGCCATTACAATTGGTGATCAAAGTATGGGTTAAGACTACCTTAGTAGTAGCTTTACGGTTAGCATTTCTGCTGTTTTCAAAAACTTATTTAATTTGTAAAGTTTTTTACGAAAGTAGATGAGCACCTAAAAACACTTGTAAAATGTTTTTAAAAGAACCAACATATATCTACACTTCTATTATGTTCTGACTCGGATTTAATTACTTGCAGGATGTCTTCGCTAGTTGTCACAAGACGGATGTACTCACCTAAGGTGCAAAGGATATGCTCCTGTATGAGTCATGAGTCAGCGTCATCTGCAGTAGGACCCCAATGGGAAGAATGGCAGCCGCGGAAGGCAACCATTGGGTAAAGCGTTATTTAAGAGTGATTACAAGACATGCCATGCTAAAGTTGTGTCCATATGAAGCATGAATCCCGCACAGTGCATAATACACTGAAGTGTTGCTGAGCATTGGCAAAGAGTTCTAAGTCGAAACAAGAAGATGCTGAGCGTATTGAAAATGTATCCAATGGGACTTCTCATGGAGACATTAAAGCTATGTTGATTGACGTCTTGGACTTCTTAAGTTTGAACTGGTAATACGGATTGTCGGTCAACGCGATATAAGTAAACAATGAGGAGTCACGGCAAGTACGCTTGACATATTCGCAATAGGGAGGATGACCGGAGTGGGCTGGTGCCCACGATTTGGTCCTAGATCCACGGCTCGAAACGATTTTTTTTTTTTTTTTTTTTTTTTTGTTTTTTTTTTTTTTTTTTTTTTTTTTTTTTTTTTTTTTTTTTTTTTTTTTTTTTTTTTTTTTTTTTTTTTTTTTTTTTTTTTTTTTTTTTTTTTTTTTTCTTTTTTTTTTTTTTTTTTTTCTCCAAGTCATCGTGGCTAGCTGAGTTCCTAAGATCATTTCTTAGGTACTAGAAAATGCTTTTCTTAATTATTGGTTAGCTCTAGTGTTTTGCATTTCTAAATTGCATTATGTTGATTTGTAAAAATGCCTTGAGATTTTCTAAACCTATTGTAGTCATACTCCATTTCATTTTTAAATTCACTCGTTGGTTTTTGAAAGGATTGAGTAATTTATTTATTGCATTGAGTGCCTCTCTGATTGTTGTGGAGTAGGCATGTGCCTTTTTATCCGATATCGAACTAAAACGCGTACGCCGATCGAAAACCCAAACTCGACCTGATATAGCGTCTAGGAAATTACCGAAGGGAATGAGTAAACGAGATTGAATACCCATACCTGAATGGATACCGAAATATCCGAAAATATATATAGTACCCTTAATCTGCTAATATTTTAGATTCATCATTCTCTCTCATAGTTCACGCTAAATCCAACTCTGTCTTCACCATGGTATGTTCCGTTCTTCAATTTGTGTACACATCTTTCATTATATTGGATATTACACTATTTTCTAGGGTAATGTTGGTGAAGTATTGTTATTCATCTTTGAGTGCTTAATGCCCGTCTGTTAACTTAACTGCCCTGTTCTTGGTTAACAACCTAGTTTTGTTAATGTTTACTTACTGTTATATTTTTTAATTTACACAACATACATATATTAAATTGGATTCAGATTTTTTTTGTTTAATCCTACTATGAGCACTCTGTTTATTCCAACTCTTATTTTTAACGTACACTTTAATAAACGACCTGAAACGAATTAACCGCTGAACCCAAACTATCATATTCGAACCTCACTCTACAAGTCTGATACTCAACCGGACTCTATGACCCTACTATTTGGAAATACCCGAAACCCAAAATTTGGGTCCTTTTTTACCCGACACAGGTATCTGAATGCCACCCCAAGTTGTGTAGATCGTACTAGCTATCAGCATACCATGGATGTTTTGGTCGGTTATCTCTATGCACAGTAATGGATTGGATTTTGGGGATGAATTCTGAGAAACAGGGGAATAATTGTAATGACCCGAAACCTTGTGGTCCAAACGTTTTAAGAGAGCCGGTTAGGACTACGGCCCATTTCCTCCATCTTTTCTTATAATTAGGAACCTCCTCTTCTCTTCTGTCCAATCATAAACTTAAGGTGTGGATCTGCAGAGATTTACCAGATACCAACCCTAGATCTTTTCTCTCTCATCTCTTCCCGGCGTCTCTCTTCTCTCTCGTGATCGTATCTCTTGATCCTCGCCGTTTATCCTTCCTCTCCTTTCGAATTCCACCATGAGTTCCAAGCTGGAGGCCATTCGTGTGCTCCTACCCCGAATCTATATTTTGGATTCTCACTGATCCGTATCCGTGTTTTCTTGCCCTAGTTCTTCAGGTCTATCAGATATATTCAAGGTGAGATGATTTGAACCTAATTTACTCCCATATCTCTTTATATTTTTTGATGTTGGAACTAGAATCTGGTATGACCTTGTTTAAAGTCTAGGTTGATAGATCATAATGGATGTAGATGAAAGTGTATAATAAGGCTGCATAGAACCCTCACAATGCTTAAAGGATATTATACTGGACTGCATTGTTATGATGTGGAATGATTATATGTTAGCTTGTGTGATTGGTTGCTTGTGATGATTGTGGGAACCGAAATTCACACGTCGATTTTCGTCAACATATGAAGTTTAAAAAACATAAATTTCCCAGGAGATCCCAGAAAATCTGCTTTAAACCAAACACCACACAATCAACAAATTTTAAGAAAAGATTGACGATAAAATATTATGAGAAAATTCCAAAAGAAAAAGAGAGAAAAGGAGGTTCTTATTCCGTAATTGCGTAAGAGCTTTCGTACAAGAAGGAAACGAGCCCTTGGCTACAAAAGCTTTGGGAGATCCCTAGTTCTAGCAATCTGACTACGAAAACCCTATTCGAAACGCAGCTCGATAACAAAACGAAAGTAATTTCCAATTGCTCTAAGTTTTCTGTGAATGCTATAAAATTTCTTGTTTTTATCTCCCCTCGTCTTCTCTTATATACTCCTTTTCAAGGCGGTTTCATGTTTCCCTTCCTGCCCCTGGCCGAGTTTATCACTTCGAGAATATTCCCTTTTTATCTCCATCTTCGTCTTTATCTTGGAAACTTGACATTTATCCTCTGATTCTACGAGATTCATCTTCTTAATGCAAGTAAAGTTACACCGTCATAACATTACCGGGCTTGATTTCGTATGAAATTGCAAGGGGGGTCTTAGCCACGTTTTGGGCCTCTTTGGACCGCGTTTCAACTTAAACGTTCTTACGATCTCTTCGAAAAGAGTGTTTAATGATACAAAGCCGCTTTTAGCTAGGAAGTTCACACTTCTTGTATTATTTAAAACAACTGTGGTGTTGATTTGACCATTTCCATTTAAACGATAACCGTTGAACTTCATCCGGGAAAATGAGTATTTGCGGTTTATATCGTAAAGTTCCAATGATAAACATCGATCGAGACGAAATTAGGAGCATTACGATTGAGACTTGAGAGATAACCCAAGGGTGTGGTCTCAGTATCCATATGGTGACCTGGCAGTCGTATTTGATGACCCGTGGTTTGTTTTGGAGATCTTTACTCGTTTTAACCGTAAACCCTCAACGGAAACTTTGATTGAGACAAAGACGTAAAGCATTCGATCGCGACTCGAACAGGAATACAAAGAAGTGACACAGATCGCCATAATGTGACCCAAAATCAGAGAGGTCAGGTCACCATATGGCGACCCAGATTTGGTGAGATCGGGTCGCTATATGGCGACCCAGATTTGGTGGATTAGGTCGCCATATGGGACCCAGACTTGGAAAGGTCAGGTGCCAATATGACGAACCGGACTGCTCGAGCTCAGGTCACTATATGGGCAACCCAAACTGGTCGATGGTCAGGTCGCCATATGGCGACCCGGACTTGTTCCGGTCTGGTCGTCATATGGCGACCCGGACTTCTCAGGTCAGGCTGCCATATGGTGACCCAGCTTGCTCGAGTTCAGGTCACCATATGGTGACCCCTACTGGTCAAGATCAGGTTGCCATATGGCGACACGGACTGGGTGAAGTCAGGTCGCCATACCTGGCAACGTGGACTCGGTGACCATATGTCGCCATATTGCAACCCAGACTGTGCGAAGACAGGTCGCCATATGGCGACCCGGACTATATGGGTATAGGTTGCAGTATGGCACCCCGTGCTTTGCGTGTGCAGGTCGCCATATGGTGACCCGTATGCTATGATCGACGACTTTTCCGTATGATGACTCGCTCCTGGCGGCTTGATCGTTATTTTGGACAGTCTTGTGAACCAGGACCTTTGGATTAAACATTTTTTGAGATCTTGAGTCGTTGATTTCGTCGTGACCGAGTTTGATCCAAACAGTTGGCCGCCCAACTCGTTAGGCTGTAGGCTTTTAACTTGAGGATCTAGCGGGCGGTTAAGCTGGTTATGCAAGTTAGACAATATCATCGGCCGAAAGTCCTTGGATGAATAGTAAATTTTTTTGCCTATAAGAAGGTGGAGTAAGTGTTGAAAATTTTATCACTTGCTCACTTTCCCCAAAGAAAGCTATCCAAGGTAAATTATTCTTTCTTTTTCTTTCCCATTGATTTTCCTTTTTTTTTTTTAATTTTACTCTTAAAGCATGTCTTCCAAAAGGAGGGTTTTAAGAGAGCCGAGCCTCGTTATATTTATCATGACGATAACCATGACGAGGCGAAAGTCGTTCCAAAACCTGAGTTTATTCCGCACTCAGTCAACCCTGGTGAGGCCGAGGCCTATTGGGTCGCTTTGTGCGAAAGTTTAACTACCCCACCGAAGCGAAGTTTCCTAGCAGGCCTCCCTGCATATGGGATCGAAATCTCCCGAGCAAGAGTTCATATCCATTCCTAGACACTGTTCGAGAGTTTGGTTGTGTTTCGAAAATGTGGAGTTCCGGATTCACGACATGGCAAAACGGCCGATGACCCCCCGGTGGGTTATTTCACTTGTTATGAGGCACACATGTGCATTGCCGTTTATGGTACCCTGTGCCGGAGATCGTCGTTTGGACCTTGAACCATTTCAAGTTATCGATCGGTCAAATAAATCTTACAGGTCTTCAGCACCTCCTTGGAATCCTGGTATTGAGTTACAAGCATGGGGTGTCTCTTAGCGTTGACCATATTGAGGCCCTTTTGAGGCCATTGGCGCTAAACGGCGGGAAGTATCGCTTTACGCCTTGCTCATACATGTCCATTGTAAAGGAGAATATCTCAAATGGTCACGTGTGGGAGAAATGCTTGTCTTTGTCTGTATTGACAGTGCTTCGGTCGAAGAGAGCTGCATTCCTGACATCCGCAGTGAATGGGGTCGTTATGGTACTGACCAGATACATGCGTGTTTTTTTTCTGAAGATATCTAACTCTTGAGTCCTTTGTTTTACAGAGACCAACCCATTACCGCCATTCCCGGATAACTTGATTTCTGTGAGGGATCTTCTTGGGACCGGTTCATTTTTTTGGACTTCTTTCACCCCGAAGCGAGTTCGCAAGGCGCTGCAATATCACCAGTCGCGAGCCCGTCCTGAAGTTGTCGTGGACAAGGATCCGAATTGGAGATGGACGAGATTGTATTAAGGGACATTCCGGTATCTCAAGAGAATGCGGGGCCTTCCAAGGGCAAATGGATTGATGGGCGGCGCCAAATTCATTTGGATGATCTCGCCTTTCCTGGATTGCCTTCCAATTTCGACTAGGGTGACGGGAGTGGCGTCAGCGAATTTCCCCTGCCATATTGTAGCTTTTGATGCCTCTTCATGGATCTTCTGTCTGACTCCGACCCTCAACCTACCGTGGATGGTCAAGCGAGGTCGAAAGCCTTTGCGGAGGGTTCTAGGATGGTGAATGCGGTTAGTAATTTGAACTTTTCTTGTTATACTATATATATATATATATATATATATATAATATATATATATTATTTTGTTGGCGCAAGTTTCCTTAATTTTCGACCTATGCAGGGGATGCTCGCATTCAACTCAGCCCTCAAGCAAGCTACCGGGAGGCGTGCGTCTGCCGCTTTAAGGCTGAGAGAGCAGAGAACGAGGCTGCTCTTTTTAGAGAACAGGCTTCCGCTCGTGATCTCCGGGACCAGGATCTGGAGAGAAGGCATGCTAGGGCTCTTCGTCGTGCGGAGAGTCGAGGGAAGCGTGAGGTTGATGCAGTGACCGAGGATCGCGCTCCTCAGTTCAAGACTGAATTCGGGAAGCTTGGGGGACCCAAGAGCTCATGGGTCACTTACGAGAGTGCCTTGGAGCTGTTCGTGCCTTGGCACGGTCAACGGAAACCGATTATGTTTTCCAGACCGAGATGACCATGATGACAGGCTACATGGATGAGTATGAAGGTGTCGAGATTCTGATCCCTCCTCTCGAGGAGAAAGTGTTAGGATATTGGGATACCATCCCAGTTTCTCCCGATACGGAAGAGACCGCGACCGGGGTCACTGACAGAGGGGTCGCCGATAGAGGGGTCGCGGTGGATCAACCTTCGGGTACGTTTGGTCGTTCCATGTCGAGAAACTTCCAGTTGGACCCTTGATTGATTTTCCAATGTTTTGATTATGTTTGCTTCGGCCAGGTGTGGCCTTGTTTTTATTTTGGGACTGGCCCTGTGTGACACCCCCGATCTTGTCTAAGTACAATTTGACTCGACCACCCGTGCAACAATCAAACAAGAACATGCACAACCAATAACTAGTAACTTAAACCAAACCGAGAGGCCACAATGCGTACCTCAATGATTAACCCGAAGTTTCCGAAACAGATCCAGGTACCTTAGCCCAATCGCCTAAGTACAAATATCCTATTTAGGTACAACTTGAGGCTTTCCAACCCGACTGAGTAATACCCAATAGTTAGTTCGTCCGAAAAAAAAACTAATATCATATGGAACCCATACTTTTAAAACATTCTTTATAAATTATATATATATATATATATATATATATATATATTCATTCAAAAGCGTCTTAAACAAATGTTATAGATTAACCTCGAGGTTTTTGGTCAACAAACTTTATACATAAGTTATATAAAACCTACTTAGCAAGGATAATAAAACTACCCCTGGCTAATGTTGTTTCTTCATATCTTAGAGTAAAGGTCTCCCTCCTACTGGTTACCTACATCACAAATGAGTCATGAGTAACTAGTTTACTCAGTGAGTCTAATCCCGCACTCCTAATACATATTAATAGTATCCCGAGCAGTCGACACCATTTGAATGCAGAGGAAATATATTCCTTAATTTGTATATATATATGGCCTATCATTCCATCGATGTGAATCCTATCTTAAGCATCACCTCCACGATACCCGTCATTCACTCAAACTTATAATATATATATATATATATATATATATATATATATATATATATATATATATGCTAAACCCGTAAAACCACCAAGGCTAACCGAGCCTAGCGGGAAAATAAATATAACCATCATCTCCATCAGATATTCCAAGATCGAACATCTAATGCTGCATTCAGTTACACGGCCTCCAGGGTGCCACCCCATCATCGTGTCTTTTCATGACCTTGTTCCATTTGCAGGATCAAGTCACGGTAATGCGAGAAATTTAGAGAGATTGAATATGATAAGACTTCACATGATTCATATTCATTTACTTAATAATAAACATATATATTAGTAGTTGAGAACATGTATGAGGCTCGGGAAAACCTCAAAGAATTATTCTTAGTAATTTTTTAGTGTTACACAAGGCAAACACTTCATAATTAAATATAAATCAAGAGACAAAACTTAATCAGTCAACCATATTTAGTACGCAATCATACAATACTCATTCATAACTTATTCTTCATCTATCTAGACTCACCTTTGAATCCATGCGATTGGCTAAGGAAGACTGGACTCGAGCTCAAGCTAAGGACACTCCACTGGGGTCACTCTCGACTCAGAACCACGACAAGAAAGGATCTGGTTGATCCTACAACCCTCTTCGACCATCTGATCTCAAACCAGAAAGGAAAAAGGGCACAAGGGTACTCCGGACTGGTTCTACAAACTTTGCAACCAACTGAACAAAACAGAACATGAGGATACATGTTAATCTAATTGGTTATGCTCTTGGGAAATTCCTTCTATGAGACTGCTTCACAAGAGAATGATCATTCCATGACCAACACCTTACCAAGAGAGCTAGCAATCACACGGAATAAGCTCAGATGATGAAACAACTTCCTTCAGCTTTTGACTTAAAACAGAACTGGTTGAACACAAAGATTCATCCATCAGTTTGGACCAAGGAGAATTAGATCAAATGAACAGCTTGAAGAACAACTCGACCACAAGCTAAGCAAGAGCTAAACTTAACATGGGATAAGAGAAACTGATTATGACAAGAAGCTCCGCAACACAGCCAGTCGGCTCTAACCAAAAATTGATTCAGCAACAAGTTGCCAAGACTTATCAGTTTTACTCACACTAGATGAATTGGGTTCCACTCTTTCTTCAGGATGCTCACGCCTTAACCATTATACAAGAGAAACCCATGACTGGTTCATGATCAGAAAAAATCTTAGGTTTTAATCTAGACACTGGGCTTTACCAAAACTGGTCTGATCAAAGCCACAAATCCTTACCGATTAAAATCAATGGCTGAACACATGGGTGTTTCTCCATTTCAGGACGCCAAACCTTCAACTTCAAAACACACCAAAACACACTGGTTCTTGTCACAAAAGGGGTGAGAAAGTTTCGTCCAAGCTCACTTCACTTCTCTGATTTTTCTCTGAAATTTTCATGAATTTTCTCACAGTCTATTTCGAGACTGCATTCGTATAGAAACACGATTTTTAGATGCTGATTTCGAGAATACCGTTTTTGACCTCAACAAACGCATTCTCCTGGTAGGTTTCTGACATCGATTCTGTTGTAACCAATTTTGACCCCAACACGATCTAGGATTTTATCCAGTCTTGAACAATCACGATCATACTATCCTTGCTAGACACAACCACAAAAACTCAGGGTCGTCGGTTTTGATCTGATGAAACGTCCAACCACAATAATCTCCATTGACTTCCTTGATTCCCTACCTGAAACTGACCTTTGACTTGAACCTTATAGCCCTTAGACGGTCTAAATGGCACAAAGAATCTTCCTTGGCAGTAATAGCTTTCTTAACTTACACGTCATATTATACTGTCTCCTCAAAGCTCTTAATCACTACAATCTTTAGTTACCCCAATTGTTTGGGATACATCCCCAAAGAACTTCCTTATAATCTTTTTCTCATCCTCCAAACCAAAATGGGTGAATCAGATTCACTCGACCTCAACCTTCCAGCGCCATAAGTGGAATCGCCAATTGGTCTAATGCTTTGGGTAGAAAACACTCCATCTTAAACTCTTAAGAGAAATCTTTCTAGCTTGGTCTAACATTCCAAAAATAATGCTTAACGCTTAATGATTAACTCACTGTATCCTTCTTGATATTTTCTCATTCCATATCCTTCTTGCAATCCTCAAAACAATGGGCCATGTCAGTCGTCTGCTCCCAGTGTTGCATTTGAAATCTTCCTCAATCCAAAGTCGCCATCGAATGGTTTAGTCTTTCCTCAGTATCTTGTGGTCCCAACATCTTTATAATCTTCACAAACTTGAAGATTTCTTGTCGCTGTTGAGTGGTGCTGGTGTGTCCATCGTCTTGTACTATACTCAAACTATCTCCTCCACCATGCTAAGCTTGAAACAAATGCTGAACCAATCATGCTTGTACAGCTCTGGTTCTGGTACGTCTCAGGATAAGATGGAAAAACTTAAACAGCCGAAAGAAGAAGTCCATCTTGGTGATCATGAGCAGTCAAATCTCCCTAAACCAGATCATTCCAAACAACGCCGCTTTCACATCGATAACACATGAATCCGCTGATACATTTAGTGGGTCTACGCTTTCCAATATATACCTCTCTGAAATATATCCATACTCGAACCGAAAAGCAGGAAGGAAAAGCATGACGATACCAAACCCAAGCGTGACTAGTTCAATATCGGAAAATACTATCGACTCCGTTCAGCTTGCTTTGGTGCTTCTGGTATGAAAGAACACGGTAAGGTAACTACCCATGACTATCTATCCTAAGATGAAGGAATCAGCCAGCATATCCTAGTTATCCTTGCGATTCATTTTGACTAAAAAAAAACTTTTGAAACAAGTCCCATTAATGCATTGTATAACCATGCTCTGATACCACCTTTGTGACACCCCCAATCTGGTCTAAGTACTAGTTGAATCGACCAGCCGTGCAACAATCAAATAAGAACATGCACAGCCAGTCACTAGTAACTTAAACCAAACCGAGAGGCCACAATGTGTACCTCAACGATTAACCCGAAGTGGCCGGAACAGATCCAGGTACCTTAGGCCAATCGCCTAAGTACACATATCCTATTAGGTACAACACGAGGCTTTCCAACCCATCTGAGTAATACCCAATAGTTAGTTCGTAGGGACAAGGACTAATATTATATGGAACCCGAACTTTAAAAACATTCTTTATAATTTATTTATTTATTCATTCAAAAGCATCTTATACAAATGTTATAGATTAACCTCGAGGTTTTTGGTCAACAAACTTTATACACAAGGTATATCAAACCTACTTTGCAAAGATAATAAAACTATCGCTGGCTAATTCTGTTCCTTCCTGTCTTAGAGTAAAGGTCTCCCACCTACTGGTTACCTGCATCACAAGTGAGTCATGAGTAACTAGTTTACTCAATGAGTCTAATCCCGCAACCCAATACATATTAATAGTATCCCGAGCAGTCGACACCATTTGAACGCAGAGGAAATATATTCCTTAATTATTGTATATATATAACGCCTATCATTCCATAGATGTGAATCCTATCTTAAACATCACCTCCACGATACCCGCCATTCACTCAAACTTATAATATATATATATATATATATATATATATATATATATATATATATATATATATATATATATATATATATATATATATATATATATATATATATATATATGCTAAACCCGTAAAACCACCAAGGCTAACCGAGCCTAGCGGGAAAATAAATATAACCATCATCTCCATCAGATATTCCAAGATCGAACATCTAATGCTGCATTCAGTTACACGGCCTCCAGGGTGCCACCCCATCATCGTGTCTTCATGACCTTGTTCCATTTGCAGGATCAAGTCACGGTAATGCGAGAAATTTAGGGAGATTGAATATGATAAGACTTCACATGATTCATATTCATTTACTTAATAATAAACATATATATTAGTAGTTGAGAACAGGTATGAGGCTCGGGAAAACCTCAAAGAATTATTCTTAGTAATTCTTTAGTGTTTACACAAGACAAACACTTCATAATTAAATATAAATCAAGAGACAAAACTTAATCAGTCAACCATATTTAGTAAGCAATCATACAATACTCATTCATAACTTATTCTTCATCTATCTAGACTCACCTTTGAATCCATGAGATTGGCTAAGGAAGACTGGACTTGAGCTCAAGCTAAGGGACACTCTACTTCGGGATCACTCTCGATTCAGAACCACCACAAGAAAGGATCTGGTTGATCCTACAACCCTCTTCGACCATCTGAACTCAAACCGAAAAGGAAAAAGGGCACAAGCGTACTCCGGACTGGTTCTACAAACTTTACAACCAACTGAACAAAACAGAACATGATGATACATGTTAATCCAATTGGTTATGCTCTTGGAAAATTCCTTCTATGAGATCGGTTCACAAGACAATTATCATTCCATTACCAACACCTTACCAACAGAGCTAGCAATCACACAGAATGAGCTGAGATAATCAAACAACTTCCTTCAGCTTTTGACCTAAAACAGAACCGGTTGAACACAAAGATTCATCCATCAGTTCGGACCCAGAAGAATTAGATCAAATGAACAACGTGAATAACAAATCGACCACAAGCTAAGAAAGAGCTAAATTTAACAGAGGATAAGAGAAAATGATCATGACAGGAAGCTCAGAAACACAGCCATTCGGTTCTAACCAAAAATTGATTCAGCAACAAGTTTCCAAGACTTACCAGTTTTACTCAAACTAGATGAATTCGGTTCCACTCTTTCTTCAGGATGCTCAATCCTTAAACTTTAGACAAGAGAAACCCATGATTGGTTCATGATAAGAACAGAGGTTAGGTTTTAATCCAGACATTGGGCTTTACCAAAACTGATCTGATCAAAACCACAAATCCTTACCGATTAAAATCAAAAGCTTAACATATGGATGTTTCTCCATTTAAGGACGCCAAACCTTAAAATTTAAAACACACCAAAACACACTGGTTCTTATCACAAAAGGGGTGAGAAAGGGTCGTCCAAGCTCACTTCACTTCTCTGATTTTTCTCTGAAATTTTCATGAATTTTCTCACAGAATTTTCTCTCTTTCTCTTTGATTTTTTCTCTGTTTTTTCTTGCAGTAACAGGACGTCCATGAGGAGAAATGATGGTATTTTACACCATTTGTTTCTTCAGCTCAGGGTATTCTGTTTACACAAGCTGTAGTTTGGAGAGAACATGTGGCAACCAGCTTCAGCACAAGCAGCTCACCTTTCCCTTCCATGAAGAAAGCTTCAAGCAGCTTGTGATTTGCACATGATTTACTTATTAACCAAGAAGGCAGGAAGCTTGTGACAATGACAAGATCATTTAAATGAAGCAAGAAGGCAGGTCGGTGAAAGGCTCAAGACGGGCCAGGAACCATTCATGAAGCTGGTCGATAATCTTTGGACAGTTTTCGACTACAAATTTCTTGTCCGTTAATTCTCGTCCAGCTCTCGGATAAACTAGTCCAGTTTGAATAAAATTGACAAAAATAATTAAAAATCCACGAGAACTTTCAACAGAAGGTCTTTCGAGCACAAGACAGTCCCGTCAAGACATTGAATCACCCAGTCAATTTTATTTTAATACTGGTCGGACCAACCTCAAACTGGTTGTGAGGGTTACTACACCGTGTGTGGTTTTGAATCCCTGCTGCTTTGTGGATTTTGTATTGATGGACCAACCTTTTATTGAAAAGATTTAAGATTTAAGAGTGCGTGTAGAGGGAATATTATGATTTGTCATCTCATAACCCATCTCGTTCTTGTAGATCGTTCTGTTCGTTGCTCGTTCGAGAAGTGCAGAAAAGTTCCGCGAGCGTTTAGATGTGAACGAAGAGGCATGCTTTCAGGATCTAATGTCTTTTGATATTCATGCCTTGAGATGTTAAAGACCAGTGTGCTTGGTTTAGGGCTAGACCTAGGTTTATTCTCGGTTAAGGCTGTGCGATGACTAATAGGCTTTGTTTTGCGTACTGTGATTTCAATCTAATTTTTTATCGTCTTAAAGTCCGCGATATGTTCTCGGCTTATACAACATGTATGGACGGAATCGAGCATCTCTCCAAGGGCAATTTAAAGTCTCTTGGAAGTGCTTACCAAAATTTTGGATTTTTTATGCGCAATTATCCTAGTCGGATGTATGAGACCATTCATGATAAAGGTTAGGTGCATTTGTTTAAGACGGCTAATGTACTTGTCAGGGCCAATCGACGAGTGAGGTGTAAGAGAAAATGCTCGTTTATGATTATAGTCGCAGACGGACTGTTATCGAGTTTTGAGAGTATATTTCCGAAGATTTTATGCGACGTCTTGCATCGTGTTCCGAAATTATATGGTGTGTAAGGAGATGAATGCGAGTGTGACTGCTTCTCGTTTTTTTTGTGGGTGGTGCCTGAAATTTTGGTTGATGGCTGTCCACCGAAAGGTGTTTATGAAGAAGTGTTCGTACTGAAGAAGTTCGGTTTGTGCTTGGATGGTTCAGAATGAATTTAGGTGTTCATGTGAAAAAGATATCTGCGAGATTTCCGATTACTTATTATTGGAAATTACTTATTATCGGAAATTACTTTTTAAAAAAATTCGGGTGCAAGGTGAATATTGCAAAATTTGGGAGTATACAAGTATATGTATACGCACCCAATTCCCCCTCCTTTTAAGAGAGGGGGATAATTGAACTCGTCATTAGACGAGCTGCCTACGTACCTCTTTTGAGGATCAAGCCATCTAGTAGTTTAGTTTTTGGGGGGCGAGTGTGATTTTACTGGCGGTGGTTGCGTTGACCACCATAGTCGCAGGACTTTGGCAGGGTCAATGTCTTTTTCCAGGATTTTCTCCTCCGGTTGGGTTATTGCGTCGGGCTCGGACGCCTTCTTATTTTCTTTTTTCAGAACCGTTGCTTGGGATGATGATTTGGGATCATCTTTTTCAGACGTGCTTTCGATCGGTGGCTGAGTGGTTTTTGCTCGTTTGGGGTTAACCATCGAAATAGCCGTGATCTGTCTTAGCTCATGTTAGGCTAAGAAACAGAGTCGTGACTTTTTTTTGGCTGCCCCTGATTGTGGCCGTTCCGTTTGGAGCTTGGAACTTGATGCCTAAGTGGTAGGTCGACGGGACTTCCTTTGTGGGATTTAGCCAGGGGGTTCCCTTGATCCCGTTGTAGATAGCGGGGAAATTGATGAACGCGAAATCGATGATTTTTTTTACTTCTTTTTCCATGACCGGGAGCTTGATCGATCCGAGAGGAATTTTGGTTATGCCAGAGGAACAGGTTAATGGTTTTGGCGTCGGCACGACCTATTTCAGTTTGATGTTCATCCTCCTGAGTGTATCGTGGAAGATGACATTAGCTGTGCTTCGTGTGTCGACAAGGACTCTAGCGACCTCCAGATATTTGATTATGAGATTGATGACAAGCGGGTCGCAGTGGGATTGGTCGATTCCGCCGGCTTCTACTTCGTCGAAGGTGATGGCGTTATTTTGGTCGTCCAAGGATGGGGACCAGGTTGGCCAATTTTCATTTGCTTCAGATTTTCGCTGATAAGCCTTGATCAATGAGACTGTGTCGCCGCAGAACTGTGACCCTCCGATGATCATGTTAATCCTGCAAAGATTGTTGTTGTTGCCCTTCTCATCTTGATTTCTTCCGCGTTTGTCCCCTGATGAGCTCTCAGTCTGGGGATTTTGTCGTTTTTTGGAGGACGATCGGAATCGCGAATGAGATCCTTGACACTCGTTACCCCAAAGAGTTCCCCTGCGATTAGTTTTGCTGCTAACCTTGATCAGAGAACCTTGCAGTTGACGGTCGAATGGCCGTGAGTTTGATGCAAGTCGCAGAAGACGCTTTCGTCGTAATTGGATTTTTGGGTCCATGCGTTGCCTGTGATTCGCCCTTGTTCCAAGCCGGATTTGATGGCATAGTTGTGCGCCCCCTGGGTTTCTTCTCCCTCCTGGCTGGCAGTTTCTTCTTGCTCAACTTTTGGTCTAAAGCCGATTCTCTCGAAGAGTCTACGCTGGTTTGTGCTTTTGCAACAGAACATTGGTCTCTTCTTCGGTTATGATGTAGTCCGTGACCTTGTGCAAGGCATCCTGAATTGTACGCGGCTTTCCAAGGGTGATTAATTTTCTGAACTTTGATTTATACCAGAGCGTCTTTCGAAGCGCGTCCACGGCCACCTTGTCGCTGATCCCGCTTAATCTAGCCATAATGAGCTTGAGTCGATTCACAAAGTCGCGGAGTAATTGTCTTCCCTTTGGGAAAGCTCCATAGGTTGACGTCGGAAGTTTCTCGAACGATAAACATCAGGTACTGGTTGATAAATTCCGAAGAGAGTTGGAGAAAGCTTCCGATGGAATTTCGCCTAATGCGAGAGAACCATTCGAGAGCGGCTCCCTCAATATTTTTCCACAGAGAGGCGGCACTAGCCGACGTCTCTTTCGCTGTCTCTAAATTTGGTCATTCCCATCGTGATCTCAAAGGCTTGTAAGTGCGCTTTGGGATCAGTCGTACCGTTGTATGTTGGCACCTTTATCTTTCCAGGATCGATACTCTAGTGTTAATGATAAGAGACGTGAAGGGGGTCTTATGAGCTTCCTCGAACAGCTGTTCTATCTATGGTATGGAGCTAGTCGCATGGTGAATCTGAGATTTCACCGCTTTCACTTCCGCGACCATTTTCATGAGAATATTGAAAAGATTGCAGATTTCAGAATCATCGTCAGCGGTATTCCGAGTATGTCGGCATTTGCTGCGAGCTCTCCAAGTCTGCTCTTCAGCCAGCTTTTCCTGTTCTACCCCAGAAGAGGTTTCTTCCTCCTCTGTCATGGGTTTATCAAGCAGGTCTTCCTGAGCTGTGTGGCTCGTTGTCCTTCGTGGGTGTACGCCCGCATCTTGGTCCGAAGGCTCGGACTGACTGCTGGAGTCCACGTTGACTCCCTCGATTTCTCTATCTTCCTTGTCCTCTTCCAATGGTGGAAGATCGCCTGGGTTTCCCGTGCTGGTGCAGGAGTGATTTCGTCTGGGTTTTTTCCCGATGGCTTTCTCCTGCGCATTCCCGGATCGGTCCAAAGGAGTTGTTAAATCAAGTCTTTTTCCCTCGATCCTAGTGGTTCCGCGTGGAAGGGCGGCTCGGGTTCTCGTAGTTAGGGTTTCGACCTGCCTAGCGAGATATACCATGAGCTTATCATGCTCTTCTGCCCTTTTTCATAGGCGGAGATCAGTTTCTTCATCTCCTTGACTGCCGCGGTGTTGGGCTCAGCGTTAACCGCGGGAGTGTTGGTTGCAGGAGTGTTGTGAACGTCATCACGGCTTATGTTCGTCGCGAGGTTTTCGATTATTGAGATTGTCAGTTGACATGCTTGGTTGGCGTTTTGTGGTTGTGAGATAGATTGATCCGTATGTTCCCCTCCTTCTAGCGCCAAACTTTGGGAACCAAAATTTACACTGTCTATTTCCATAAACTTAGGAAGTTAAGAAACCCTAAGGTGATCATAGACAATCTGATTTAAACAAAACTCCACACAAATTTAAGAAAAGATTGACAATAAAATATGATAAGAAAATTCCAAAAGAAAAAGAGAGCAAAGATCTAGGCTATTATTTCGTAATTGCGTAAGAGCTTTCGTACAAGAAGGAAACAAGCCTTGGCTACAAAACCTGTTGGCCCATATCCCTAGTTTTAGCAACCTGACTACGAAAAACCTAATCAAAACGCAGCTCGATAACAAAAGTAATTGCCTATTGCTCTAATCTCTCTCATTGTCTTCTCTTATATACTCCTTTTAAGGCGGTTTCGTGCTTCCCTTCCTGCCCCTGGCGAAATTTATCACTTCGAGAATATTCCCTTTTTTATCTTCATCTTTGTCATTATCTTGGAAACTTGACATTTATCCTCCGATTACGCGAGATTCATCTTCTTCTACAAGTAAAGTTACACAATTATAACATTACCAGGCCTGATTCGTATGAAATCGCAAGTGGGTCTTTAGTCGCGTTCTTGGCCTCTTTGGACCGCGTTTCGACTTAAACGTTCTTATGATCTCTTCGAAAGAGTGTTTAATGATGCGACGCCGCTTTATCTAGGAAGTTCACATGTCTCGTATAGTTTAGACAACTATTGTGTTGTGTTAAATGTTGTCGTTTATACGATAACCCGGTAACTTCATCCGGGAAAATGAGTTTCGTGGTTTCTATCGTAATGTTCCAATGATAACTCTGATCGAGACGAAATGAGGAGGCATATCGATCTAGACTTGAGAGAAATCCAAGGGTGTGGTCTCACTCGCCATATGGCGACCTAGGAGCCGTATTTGGATGCCTGGGTTTGTTTGGTGATCCTTACTAATTTTATCCGTAAATCCTCAAGTATACTCTGATTGAGAAAAAAACGAAAAGCATTCTGATCGTGACTCGGAAAAAATAAAAAGAAGAGACACGAATCACCATATATCGATTCCAGACTCAGAAAGGTCAGGTCGCCATACGGCGACCCAGATTTGGTGAGATCGGGTCGCCATATGGCGACCCGGACATGGACAGGTCAGGTCGCCATATGGCGACCCAGACTGCTCTAGGTCAGGTCGCATTACGGCGACCCGGACTGGTCGAGGTCCAGGTCACCATATGGCGACCCAGACTGGTCGAGGTCAGGTCATCATAAGGCGACCCGGACTGGTTCGAGGTCAGTTTGCATATGGCGACCCAGACTGCTCAAGGTGAGGTCCCCATATGGTGACCCAGATTGGTCGAGGTCAGGTCGTCATATGGCAACCCAGATAGGTCAAGGTCAGGTCTCCATATGGCGACCTGGACTGGGTGGCGAACCGGACTCGGTGAGACCAGGTCGCCATATGACGACCCAGACTTGGTGAGCCCAGGTTGCCATATGACGACCCAGACTCGGCGAGCCCAGGTCGCCACTATGGCTACCCGGAGTGTGTGGGTCTAGGTCGCTGTATGGGATCCGTGCTTTGTGTGTGGAGGTCGCCATATGGTGACCCATATGCTATGCTCAAGACTTCTGCGTTTGTTGACTCGCTCCTGGCGGTTCGATCGTTCTTTTGGGCAATCTTGCGAACCAGAACCTTTGAATTAAACATTTTCCAAGACCTTGAGTCGTTGATTTCAATGTGACCGATTTTGACCCCAACAATGATTGTTAAATGAAAGCTAAATTGTTAGTAAGAAGTCAACGCTTAAGGTATTAGATAAATGTATCAAACTAAATATGAATGTTATGAATGTATATGGATGTGAAGTAAATTATATTGTGACACGGAAAACGGGTTACGTCTAATAATGAGAACGTTAATGAATGATAATGTGATGAAAGACACTGATAACGGGTGGCGTCTAGAAAGAGATTTAATGAGACCGCAAAAAGTTAATGGGCGTCGTACGATCAATTCATGCCTAGTCGGGGCATAAGTGATCATCAAGACCCCCAAGACAGATAGTGTCGTACGGGGCCAATGGGCTGCGAGCGGGTGGTCACGTAGGAAGTTTTCGGGTCGGTTTTATAACAGACACATGACAGGCGACATGAGGTGGGATGTTCATGAGCGAGCCATGGGTCCTTAGTGTCTAGGTTGCTTGATGTTGGGTTGGTTCAGGTGAGACCATGTGTAGCAATGACTGAATTCTTGAAGTGTTTGATGTTAGGTTGTTAGTAATTTCATGGCATTTCCTTAATTTTTATGTTATAGTATGGTGCATCTGATTGATTGTGTGGCTAGCCATTTCTCTTTTGCATTAAGTAGTGTAGAGTTTCATGCAGAGAAATTTGTCTTGAACTGCTTCACTGAGTAAACCATTTACTCATGCCCTCTGTAATAACCCTCAGGAGCCAATGAATTTTTGGTCGAGAAAATTCTACTCGACCAGTTTCGAGTTGGTCCGACCACATTTAAAAATAAAATCGACCCGATGAATTCATGTCTCGACGGGACTGTCATGCGGTCGTAAGGACTTCCTTTGATAGTTCTGGTCGATTTATTTAAGCTGGATGAGTTTTGTTGAAGTAGGACAAGATTTAAAGGTCGAGAAATTTTAATCGGAAACTGTCCGGAAATTACCAACCAGCTTCTTAAAATTCCTTATAAATCATCCATGGTCCTTCACCACCTTGTCTTCCTGCTTTCTCAGTAAAAGTCACATGACAAGCACAAGCTACCTGCCTGCTTGGTTAATAGGTAAGTCATGTGCAAGTCACAAGCTACTTGCTACATGCTTGCAGCTTTCTTCATGGGAAGGACAAGTTCAGCTGCTTGTGTTGAAGCAGGACACCAGCTGTCTCCACTGCCCCTTCTTTGGTCCCTCAGCTGGACACTTATCTAAGACAATCAGAAGTGGTTCTTACATCTTTTTAACCTCTTCCTCTTCACTCTGGTCGTGCATAAACCTGAGAGAAACAAAGAAAATTCAGAGAGAGAGAGGAGAGGAAATCAGACAGAAAATTCAGTGAAAAATTAAGAGAAAAATCAGGAGAATTTTGGGTGGTGTTCTTCTTCAACCAGTCTGTGTTGTTGTTCATGTGAGGAAGAATAAAGGTGAGCTGTTCAGATTAAATCACCAGCCTTTCTATGTTCTGAACATAGTTCCGTTTTTGTTTTTGTAATGGTCAGATCCGAGTTCAGCTTGAAAGGAGTGTTGAGCCGAGATCTTCAAGCCTTTTAGTTGGTTGGTGAGCTTAATTTTCTTGCTTCACCTATATTCTGATCAGAACCAGATGTGGTTTAATTAAGTTTGTGTCCTGGATCAGTTGTCTAAACCTTTTTATGGCTCAGTTTTATTTAGTTTTCGATTAAATCAAACTCATGGAATTGTTACCTAAACTTAGATGAGATGAGTGGATTTAATCTGAACTGAACTGATCTTGGTTTGATCTTAACTTAACCGGGCTGAGCTATCCCTGAACTGAACTGATAAAGCTTGTCCTGAACTGAACTAGTCTGATCTAAGTTGTTGTACAGAACCGAACTGTTGGAATGATGATCTTGTACACCGAACTGCTCTGTTTAAGGTCAATGGTCGAGAGAAGCTTGAAGAACAAAGCTGGTTTATCAAGAAGAGACATATTATGTCTTGGTAAGAAGTGGATCACGGACTGCTCATTTTCCTAGAACCGTTAGTGAACGGATATAAATTGATGAACTGAGCTGAGTTGATTTCTGCTGGTACTGGACTGATTAACCTTTGTTCCAACATTCTGTTTTTAATTCAGATGGTCGAGGTCAGTGGTGGGATCAACCGATCCTTTCTAAGTGACGTTCTGAAGTGGAGTGTGATTAGCTTGAGCTCGAGTCTAGTCTTCCTTAGCTAATCTCATGGATTCAAAGGTGAGTCTAGATAGATGAATGATGAGTTATGAGTTAGTGTTGCTTGAGTAAAATAAATGATTATGGTTGATAGATAAGTAAATCTCTTGATCTATATTAAACTGTGAAGTGTTTATTTATTATAAACACTTGAGAAATATTATGAATTATTATTTGAGGTTTATCCCGAGCCTTAGTACTTGTTCAAAGTACTAATATATAAATTATAAAATTATTAATCATGTTAAGTCTTATTGTATACTCACTCTCCCTAAAGTTCCCGCATTACCGTGAATTGGTCCTGCGATATGGAACAAGGTCACGAAGACACGATGATGGGGTCGCACCCTGGAGACCGTGTAACTGCATGCAGCGTTAGATGTTCGATCTTCGAATATCTGATTGAGATGATGGTTATATTTATTTTTCCCGCTAGGCTCGGTTAGCCTTGGTGGTTTTCTGGGTTTAGTATATATATATATATTATAGTATGAATGAATGGCGGGTAACATGGAGGTGATGTTAAAGATATAATTTCACATCGATGGAATGATAGGCCTTATATATAATAATAATTATGGAATATATTTCCACTGCATTCAAATGGTGTCGACTGCTCGGGATATTACTAATATGTGTTGGGGGTGCGGGATTAGACTCACTGGGTAAACTAGTTACTCATGACTCATTTGTGATGCAGGTAACCAGTAGGTAGGGAGACCTTTACTCTAGGACGGGAAGGAACAGCTTTAGCCAGCGGTAGTTTTATTATCCTTGCAAAGTAGTTTTGATATACCCTATGTATAAATTTTGTTGACCGAAACCTCGAGGTTAATCATTAATATTTTGTGAGATACTTTTGAAAGAATATTATATAATGTATTAAAGAATGTTTCTTTAAGTACGAGTTCCATATGATATTAGTCCTTGTCCGGACGAACTAACTATCGGATACTCAGTCGGGTTGAAAAACCTTGGTTGATATCCGTAGGACCTTTGTTGTTCTCAAATGCTAGTCCAAGGGGTGATCAAGATTTTTTTTCGTGAAACCTCAGGCGTCTGGTTAAGGGAACATCTGTGGACCGTGTCATTTCCGGTCATCTACGATCGGGGTGTGTCACCAAAGGTATGTTATCAGATGCATGGTGAGGTATAACGACTGCTTTGGAATTTTGGGATCTTATCAATCATTAAATAAAGTTTTACATGTTAAGCTTTAATGTTATACTCACTCTTCCCTAAAGTTCCCGCTGAATTACCGTGTTGGTCCTGCCGATATGGAACAAGGGCACGAAACACGATGATTTATGGTCGCACGTCCTGGAGACCGTGTAAACTGCATGCAGCGTTAGATGGTTTCGATCTTCAAATAATCTTATTTGAGATGATGGTTATATTATTTTTCCCGCTTAGAACTCGGTTAGCCTGGTTGGTTTTCTGGGGTTTGCATATAATATATATATATATACGTATGATAGTGTGAGTGAAATGGCGGGTAACATGGAGGTGCAAATGTTTAAGATATAATTCACATCGATGGGACATGATTAGGCACTTAATATATAATAATAATTATGGAATATATTTCCACTGCATTTCAAAATGGTGTGGACTGCTCGGGGATATTTAATATGTGTTGGGGTGCGTGATTAGACTCAGCATGGTAACTAGTTATTTTTTTTTTTTTTGTTTTTTTTTTTTTTTTTTTTGGTTTTGCCCCTTCCATGACTCATTTATGTGATGCAAAGGTAACTAGTAGAGGGAGACCTTTACTCTAGGACAGGAAGAAAACAACATTAGCCAGCGGTAGTTTTATTATCCTTGCAAGTTATTTTGAGATACCCTATGTTATAAATTTTTGCCGAAACCTCGGAGGTTAATCATTAATAGTTGTGAGATGCTTTTGAAGAAATATTATATAATGTACTAAAGAATGTTTCTATTAAGTACGATTCCAATGATATAGTCTTGTGGACGACCTGACTATCGGATGTCAGTCGGGGCTCATGAATGCCTGGTGTTTGATAGTCGGTAGGACCGTTGGTGTCTCAATGCTTGATCCACGTGATTTCGGAATTTCTTCCGGGGTAAACCTCGCAGTCGGCTTTAAGGGACATCGACGCGTACATGTACTATTTCCGTCATCTACGAATTCGAGGGTGTCACACCCTCACTCCATGTTCCTGTGCTCAGTCCCGACTGCTCAAAGGCTCGTCAGCGTCTTGACTGCGATGGGTGGGTTTCGGCCTCATTTCACAGAAGGCAGTGCGTCTCCAGTCCGCGAAAAGTAGCTACATCTCGGGTATCTAGAATGGTTAGTAGTCAATGCGTGTCCCATAAGCATCATCGTCCAAACCCTGTATGGAGCTTGCGGGCGCTGTTACATTGGTACGGTTCATTCGGGACACAGCTAGAGGACAGAGATTCTCAGGTTAGACGATCTTCACCATTTTAGTATAAGCATCTAAGAAGAGGGTCCGCATTTCTCCACCGTCGTCTCCTAGGAGATAGAGGGTACTTATGTATCATGGTCGTGATGTGTGTTCTTATTTTGAAAATAGTTCTATGGTGATAGAACTAGTTTTATACTTCGTCAGATATAGACTCGTATAGTGCAAATTTATACCTGCTCTGATCGGCATGCTAACTAGCTTGCCACGACTGTGACTGTTTTGATGTTAATTCATGCTTTTTGTGTTTTCTCTCTCTATGTGTAAGCTCTATACGCATTTGCGCCTCCCCTTGATTGTTGTGTGATTGATATTTGATATGTGCTCAAATTACACTAGAGCTACTGATTACTCTCTGCAAGAGATAAGAGGTTCTTTCTGTTGTACTTAGGATCGAATTCACAAGGAATATATAGCGACACTCGAGCCTGAGCGCACAAATGTAAACTCAATAAGTCGCGATTAAGCTAGGCAAATAGCTTTATATAGTAATCAGTAAAGTAACGAGAATGATTGATTGATTGGTTTTAAGAAACAATAATAAATTGCTAGATCTGGGTTTCAAGTAGTGAATACATGCGATAGAAGCAAGGTATTCTTTCAATCATAGACTATCGAATTCAGTTTCGCGTAAAATATCTATTATTTATATATTCCTATGGCTATCGTCAGACGTCTACAACTTCGTGTGAAAACGCTCGGAATGACTCGGCTCGATCGATGGTATGAAAACGGCATGGCTCGATCAATGACTTAGTCAGAATTAAACGACCAGATTCGATCGTTTCACTTGGATCACTATAGCCATTCTCTTGATTGTACCTAGTACTTTAAGCGTCGACAAGACTTTTATGTCATGTAGGATTTTGACTCTTGCAGTGGCAATTACACTACAAGAAATATAGACATTGTTAGCACGAAGTTAGTGCATATGATAAGATGTATCGATAGCGAATTCATAAATGCTATGTACTGCGGCACCATCATAGTACCGGCCCTTTAATGATAGCACTGCAATGCTACGAAATGCTGAGTATTCATAGCGCAAATGTAGGTGCTATATATAATGAAACTACGGCACGATGCATTTATTTCCGTTACAAATTGATTACGATACATATTTGTGCCATGATAGTAGGGCCATCTACAATAGCTCAATTGCATATTTTGATTATCGCTTTTTGAAAAATCAGAGTGCTATACTAAATATAAGTCTCATAGCATTTCACGTGTTATGATATAGTCTCGATCGTATGATCATTTTAAATACTATATCTTGTCGTCTTATAGCTGTGCTAATTGACACTTGCTGAAGCTATATATACGCGTAGTTTATGTAACATGCTTTCCCTATTATAGAGCATACATCAAAGACAAGCAACAAATTCATATTTAAAAGTTTCAAACTACATAAGTCATTACAGAAGAAAGTATAGCCATTATGCAGTTTCGAACGACTAGACATAGTCATAAGGCAAGTTTCTAAACACATAACATAGTCATCAGCATCAGGCTTAAAAGAAAACGCGTACAACTCTTGCTTCATTACCTAGCCTGAATTCAAAGCTAAGTCGGACCACAAGTTCTTCATAGCTCTGCTGCAGGCTGCCATACAATAAAGAATCCCATGAGATAAGCATGTACTTCGCATCTTTAAAACATCAAGCACGAACACTTACATTCTTCATCTTAATACGATGATCAATTTAGTCATTGGCCATGCACATGATGCAAAACCATGTGCATCCTTCAAAAACTCGATTCTCATCTGACTTCCTCCCACACTTCGGCATCATCTAAGACCACTGCATCAACCCACACTCTAGCTGCATCCGGACCAACCGTACAAAGTGGACATTTGATCAAGGGTCAGTTTGAATGCACACGTCCTTCAGCAACAACTTGTTTCCTTCCACCAATGTCATCAGTTTGCACTTGTTATTTGCTTGTATTGGTTTAGACCGATGATCAAGCTGACATGTACAAAACATACGCACTAATTCAAACCCAGAGATTAATATAAACTTATAGATGATTGAAACATACCAAATATTTACCTGATTAGTTGCTGGAGACTTTTCAGGAGGAGTTGATGTTTTTTGCTCCTGAATTTTGCAACTTTATTACCACTTCTTCTTGGAGACCTGAGACCCTACAGACTTAGTACCTTTATTTACTGTTTCTCTTGCTGTTCCTGCTAAAGACGCAATGTTAGAAGTTGGTGATTGTTGTGTTGTCCCTCCTGGTGTGTTCTCAAAAACAACTTTGCGAACAGGCCATGGTTATATAAGGAGTGTAAGCAGTCCTCAAGGTATGCAGCTCCATCGTAGGCCTCCATAAATACGTCCCTTGTTCAAGTACCACACGAGAAATACTTTAACTGCTTTGGGTCCGAGAGGAATACCATTAACCAGTGCCTTTGCTTCTTTTGTCTGCCAACGGCCTTCAGCAACAACTACATCATCATGCAGACCAAATCCAGTAGCTTGCATTTGTTGAGAGAATTTGTTCTCGATCCCTGTCAAACATGTTAACATACAAACTCATGAAAGGAAAAATACATCATTACTTATCTAGAAATCTTAATGCAATCGAAAAAACCTATACCAGTGGTGCAATATCTTCTGGTAGAAGCCCCAAGACTAGTTCAACAATATTTATGCTTAGGCCATGCAATAACATGACCAAGAGCTTCCTGAATTTTACCGCATGTTACTCGTAGGCCTCCATAGAAATGCTTCACGCTCAGTAGCAGCATCAACCATTACTTTAACATCCTTAGGGCCTAATCTACTGTCATTCACTATATCATCACGGGTCAGAAGAAAGGATACGGCCTTCACCAACGTTCCCATCTTCATCAGCCCAATCAATAAGAAGACACCTCTTCTGTGATCTCTTGTTCACACTCTGAAAAATAGTAATGATGGCAAAATGTTATAGTTTACACTAGAAAGCCGTACATTCATCTTATATACATGACTTACTCTCGCAGCCGAGTTTTCACCCACTTCATTGTCTTCTTTCTGTTACAGAAACCAAAAACAACAGAGTTATTACATCTTGATCATCTACTACTTTTGCTTTCTTTGTAGGTTTCCTTCCGCGTTTTTTTCCCTTTGGACGTCCCATCTCAGTTACCTGAAAAAATTATTATAAATAGTTAGTCCATATAGAACATAATATTCAAACCAAACATCATGACTTAGCTAATAACTGATAACTAAGAGACAATGACACACTAACAAGCATCAAACATATGTAATTCACATCAAAGACAACAATAAGGATACGATTCACACAAATATGCCTTCACAATCAGTTCTGGCATTCTCAGCTTCATCTATGTCAACATCCATGTCAATGCTAGCTGGCATTGGTCCCATGTCTGCAGTTTACCTCTTGAATGTCTTCCTTACTGTATCTTCTAGACGGACCTCTCATTACAATATACCCAACTAGATGACTCATCTTTTCTAGAGTAAAAACACTTGCTTCGCTTGAGATGCTAGTATGTACGGATCATTTTGGACACTTCTCAAGATTCTTGAACTTCTTCTGAATAGACAGGCAGTCGTTGATACATGCGTGAATCTTCTCATAACCCATGTCAAATGATTTCAAGAATTTCTTCACATCATAAAAGTGATGTGTGAAGAACATTATCCTCTGGTAACATCTCCCGGCAAAGTCTCAAGAAGATCGTTGAAGCTCTTGTCAGACCATCCATTCTGAGTCTTCAACCTAAACAACGAAACAATTGCAGACAGCTTACTATGATTGACACAGTTCGGATACAAGGGTGTCTCAGCATCAGCAAGCTTGGCCAAAAACTCGTCTCTTTCTTGTCTTTTCCCTCTGCCATCTCAGATAAACCTTCATCAAAACCCTCAGCAGCTTTGTATAAACCAAAAATCTCATCATTCCAATCAGCTTCCCTTTCAGTTGCAACACCTGAGTCGAGTTTCTCCATGTAAGTACCAGTCAGCCCGCATCTTATAACCCTCCTCCATTCCCCTAGTTACTAGATGGTCAACAACTACACTTCCGGAGTGACGATCTAAGTTTCTGCAGTCAACACACGGACATACTATCATATCAATCCCTCCCCGAGCTGTAGCCACATCCCGTACAAACTTTGAAGCCCTCTCTCATATGCAGGATCAACTCTTCGATTAACAATGAAAAGCAAAACATAAAAATTAAGTTAACTCTCTTGAAGCAAATGAAACGTAACAAATATGAATGAATAGATTACCTGCTTAGATGAATCCATGTTTTGTCCACCATTCTATGTTGGAACCTAGATTTTAACTTTAGTAATATAAAGGATTTGTTAAGATGTCCTCAGATTCAAACAAATTAAGAGTAGATCACAGAACAAACAAATCGAATCCCTAAGATAAATCTACAACCGTACGTTATACTACTACCAAAACGAAATAAATCACAGTACAAAACAAAAAACGAAGATCTGAGACGATAATGTAGTAAAGAAGTACCAAACAAGATAATGTTCAACCAATAACACAACGAAGTTAATCTATAACCCTAAGATAATGTTGTCATGAATCAAGCTCGAATCAAACAAGAAATCAAAAGAACCAACAACTATAACCCAGAGAACTCGATTTGATTTGTTCTCATTTCGACGGAGATGTCAAAATGTGAATGAACTATACCTGCGAGATGGAGAAGCAGAGTCGAATCGAAGAGATTGGTGACAGGGAGAAACGACGGAGATCGATTTTAGGGTTCAGTAGAGAAATGGGAAAACTGAGAGAAAAGGATTAGTATTAGGGATTTTAGCTAAGTGTCGCGGAAAACGAAATTTTTAAGCTAAATTTGACCAAATTTTAACTAAGTGTCGTGGAAAGCTAAATTTAGTTTCCCGCTTAGTTAAAATTTATTATAGCGTTCATGCAATGCTATTGAATATTAATGAAAATGTTAACCATCTACGATAGCAGTTACGTAAAACGAGTTATAACAATGTGCTATCAATGACTAGTTTTTTTGTAGTGTTATCCTAAGATCAAATTTCTAAGTAAGCTAATCAAGAACACAAGCGATAAGTACAATCCTGAAGATAAATCTAATAATCACCCTAAGCAATTCTAGTGTTTGGCTAATTCATCAAAACCATTAATAAATACTAAATCTAACAAGGTGACAACCCAGACATGATAGTTGTCACAGAAATCATAGAATGAATAGATGAATTAAAGTAAATAATAAAACAAGTGGAGTTCGAAGAGGACTCTGAAGGAGTACTTCTCTTCTTTCCAACCTAAGACTAAGAAGAAAGAATAAAATAAAGCGTAGAATGAGTCACTATCAACAATGGCTTAGAAAACAAACACACACACACACATATATGTGTGTGCTATCAAGGCGTATAAGGCATTGCTGTCAACAATGGGTTTAAACTCATCCAAGGGCATTCTGATAATTGTAGTGGTTTCGGGGATTAATTTGGTCATAAAATAGACTCAGCCCGAATTCTGATAAAACCGTTGATCGACACCAAGGGTGCACCGTCGATCGACACCAAGGGTGCACCGTCGATCGACACCAAGGGTGCACCGTCAATCGACATTCCTTCAACTCCTCAATAACTTCATTTCACGAGGTAGACTGATCACTCTTTAGTAAAAAAATGCATAACTTATGCTATCGGATGCTGATTGAACTAAAGCTGGTGGCATTGGAAATATAATTCAAAGATCTATCTTGTGTCAAAATATCGGCTAAATCTTACCAAGGGAAGCATCTAAAAAAGCTTCAGAATCACCAAAGTCTCCAAAATGTATTTAAATTGAAAACACTCTAAACAACCTCAAACATACATAATAGACTCTAAATAGGGCCTATAAAATTGTCTATAAGTGGTAAATATTGGGATCTATCAATATTCATTTATGTTTTGGCTCTTATGTTCAAAGTTAGGATTGGAATTAGGGGAAGAATAATAATTAATGTTGGGGTCAAAACTGATAATTTTGAAATCAGCATCTAGAATTGCTAAAACTATCTGTCGAAGAAAAATAATTTCGAACAATCATACAAAATAATTTTTGGGACAACAAAGAACCGTACATATTGTCTAGTCACCCATGGGTGACTAGACGATGGTGACTAGACAAACAACACCAACTATGGCCCATGGGCGACTAGACACGATGCACAGTATATTCGTCCATGGGAGACTAGACACTCACCAATGTCTAGTTGGCCGAAACTCAGCAATGACTAGTCGCCCATTGGCGACTAGACCACACCATCTTCATCATTATCTCAATCCTATCTTTTGCTAAGGCGTCTCTTGTTTCGCCTTGATTGGAGTTTCCATTAAAATTTTACGATAAAAATTGTAAAACTTGTTTTCCTCGTCAAAACTTCAAGCAATCGTGTAAAACGACAACGTCTAACTTAAACACCAACGTTGTCTTGATTACATGAGTGGTTTGTTATTTTGCAGAACCTAAACATCGTATAAATGTATGATGGACGATTTCTTCAAAATAAGTCGTAAAAGTTGCCAAAAATCGTCAAACGGTCCGAAAGAGTTTACAACATGATACATGCTCACTTACGATTTTGAGACGAGATTGCAATCACGGTCTATCAAATTTCTGCAAAGGATGAATGCAAAGAAGATAATACTCAAGTCTCAGGATAATTTTGGAAAAAATCTAGAAGATAAGGAAGATTTCCACGGAAGATAAACTCGAATCAGGGGCAGAAAAGGAAAGACGACTGGCCTTGGAGACCTATATAAAGAAGGGCGAAGACAAAGAGAGGGAGGAACCGAAAAAATTAGGTTTGAGGGAATTTATTGTTAGCTTTAGGAGAACTTAGGATCTAGGCGGCTAGACTAGAGAGTTTTGATACTTAGAAAGTTTTAACTATTCTATTTATTATGTTCTCCACTATTGACGAATTTCCATGCATCTTGTTTTTGGTGATTCTCTGTAACTTTGCTTTGTCTTAATCAATAAAATGCCTTTCTACAATCTCTTTGGATATCTGGTTATTTTCTCTTTTTCGTATTCGTGTGTTTATGTAGGAAATCCGGCACCCTTACGGAAAGTTAGGGTTTCTTGACTTTCCTCGGTTCATTTAAATCGATAGTGTGAATTTTGTTTCCCATAGTTTCGCGCTAGAAGGAGGGGGGGGGGTCGTATTCTGTAACACCATAATCACTGAATGATCAGGAAGCGGTATGTCTAATCAAATAGACAGCGCCTCTATCTATTTCAAGGATAGAGCAATGGCCGATCAGGCCAATCCTCATAACGAAATCCTTGTCATCGAGTTGACGATCCATGATATCGATGTCACAAGAGTATTGGTCGATACCAGAAGCTCAGCCAATATTATCTTCAAAAGATACCCTCGAAAGAATGAAAATCGAGCTTTCTGAAATCATAGAGAGTCTGAACCCGATAGTGGGATTCTCAGGAGAATCTACTATGACCCTCGCCTCAATTAACCTCACAGTTAAAGCTAGATGCATAACCAAAACCGTGGAACTTTTAGTCGTCGATCGCTCCGCATTAGACAACGCAATCATGGGTGTTCCATGCAAGCTATCCCTTCAACATACCACTTTTTGTGTCAAGTTTCCCACTACCTCCGGAATCAAAAAAATGGGGGAGATCGGAGAATATTGCAGGTTTGTTTTGCCGCGGAATTGAAGTGAAAGCATTCAACGGCAGAAATTCTGTCTAAAAAGAAAAATAAATTGACTTCCATCGAAACGCCCTAAAACAAGGTGAAACGGAAATCTTTTGGCAATTACGGAAAGATGAGGCCTTAGAAGAAAAGTGCGAACCAACTGCGAACCCGTTTTGTCAGTATGTCTCAACAATAAATTCCCTGAGTGCTGCATTGAAATAGGCGTTAACCTCTGGGAGCCCTTGGAAAACTGAGCTTTTTGCCAATCTGAAAAGAACCTACACATGTTTCTTGGGCTGTGGAAGACATGCCAGGGATCGACATAAACATAACATGTCACGAACTTAACCTCTACCCAACTTTCAGACCTGTAAAGCAAAAATTAAAATGAAATATGGGACCGGAACGTGCCACCGCAGTCAACGACAAAGTCGATAAACTCCTCAAATTCGGGTCCATAATGGAGGTCGGATACCCCGACTGGCTTGCGGACACCATAGTGGTCAAAAAGAAAATGAAAGTGGTGAGCTTACAATGATTTCACTGATATAGCCTATTTATTTACCAGTTTTAGGCCATGTCATAAATTTTATTTTAGGATGTGTGTCTAGGTTATGTTTTGAGGTATTTACAGGTCCATGTACGTTTTGGAGATATAAGGAGATACTTGGGGTTTTTGGAATATTTAGAAGAGAATAAATCCGTAGCTGATCATTCAGAGAGTCGATGTACAAGATATTCGTCGATCGACGACACAACCTTGTCATACAACCGCTGGTACAAGACCAAGATCGATCGATGCTGAACACATGACATCGATCGATGACAATTCGCAAACAGCTAATCCCAAGCCCAAGTTAGCAACAAGACACAAGATTACAAGATTACCTCTGGACGACGTTTTGACCTAGATTTTAGGGTTTTATATTTATACATTATGTATTAACACCAAGGAGGGAGAGTGTGTGTGTGAGTGCGTGAAGGGGTTGAGAGAATAAGGGCATGTGTGCAGGGTGCACAAGCACTCTATAGTTTTAGAGTTTTTAGGGAGAAGATTCATAACTCCTTAGGGAGACTTGTATTGGAGCTCCAATATTTTATCTATGCATTAATATTCAAATTATTATTCTTACTCTAATTATGTCTGAGTAGTTATCACTAGATTTAGGGTTGAATGACGACAATCATGGATTAGCCCAAAGTAAGATTGCCTAGGTTAATTAATATCCATCAATTGAGTTGTGCTTATCACTTACATTCTAGGGTAGTTAACTAGGATCTCAATAGTAGGACATGGACGACTACGAGAGTAGGTTATGTGCCAGAAAATAGACTCCATTGAACTAGGTTGTTAGGCGCATGCAACAGCTGGTCTAATTTACTTGGTGAACATATCAAATCTCGTTCGCACTTCCTTTTGATTTCACCGTCGATCGATGGTCTTTAACTTTTTGCCGCGCATACAAGAGTTGGAGATAAAAGGGTTAGAATAGTTAATATTTGAGTGCTAGATATTGCATTCCCGTGCTTCCTATTCCCTGTAATCCATTAAGCTTGAAACCCTAGATTTAGCACATTTACATTTGCATCTAGTTAGTTGAATAGAATATTTCCATATTTACATTATTAGCATATTTCCATATTGGCATCTACACCTTCTAATAATAATATTTCCTTAAATTGATTAATTACTACTGATATGTAAATCTACCTAGCTTAGTCTTTAGAAATAAGAAATCTATTGTGTGCCATTTCTCTCTATGGATTTGATCCCTAAGTACTACACCTGATCTCTCTTGGCAAGAGTATTGTTTTGTGTGTTAGGATTAAGGGTTAATTTGACAATTATTTGTTTAGGATATTTATACCCTGCTAGAACAATAAACACACCGTCTCAAATTTGGGAGCTGTTGCAAGGGAGCATTGATCGCCATTAGATTTAATTTCTAGGATTTAGTCTAGGTTTGTTTTCAAGTTACTAAATTTTCTTTTCTTTGTTTCTCAGGTACATGCAACAGCGTACCAGGAGCAATAAAGCACAATAATTCCTTTCTCATTCCCATATAAGCTCGAACGAACAATCCGCAAAGAAAAGACGACAAGCTTCGATCGACGGTATCTACTCAGCATCGATCGGACACCTCTTCACAGATAGCAATTGACCGACATCAGAAACTCGAACATCGACCGACGTCAACCACATTGAATCGATCAACGAACACCTACCCGCATCGATCGACGGTAGCAGACGAGTTCACATGGTTGCGCTTATTGTAGTGGATCAGAACGAGAATGGAGACTTGCGTGATCTCAACGGTCACATGTGTAATGCCAACAGGTCAAAAGATAGAAGAACAGGGGGTTGTAATCCCTGATACAGAATCAAAAGCAGAAGTAGAAGCTGCAATAGCTCAACCTGAAGCTAACGCCCCAAGCTGCTAAAGGCATATAGGTTCCAAGGCCAATCAGAAATCCATGGATCAAAATTATGTTAGACAAAAGTAATAAAGGGACAGCGGAAGATCACTGTACACTTCAATGGTAAGATATATTTCTTGTACCTCCACCTGAACACAATGTTCGAAGACCTCAACACCCGTGTGAAGGAGCTAGAGAATCAAGTGATCCAGAATGTGAAACCCTTAAGAGATACGAAGATAAAGTTAAGGAGAAGGAAGAGACTAGACAGGAACGTCAACACAATGTTGTGATTGGTGATTATTTTTTGGGTAGAAGTCAAGAGACAGAGGGAACTAAAGGGAGGAATCAGTGTAGAAAATTCAAGTTCATTCAGCAGTTCGCACGGGCAATCGATCAACACAAGAGACTGAAAATTGATCGACAGTCCCTGATAAGTTGGCAGAATTGGGAAAATCTTCCAACATCATTCGACGGAGAGGTAGTCGCGTCGATCGAAGGTATGCAGAAATAAAAACAAGTTCATTTACCAAAAGTCACAAACATGACAACTCCAAAGCGGAAGACGGGTACATCAGAAGCTATGATGGTCATTAAGGCTACCGAGAGTCATCCTAGGAAAAAACAGAAGATGAATCTGAAGAAGAAAAGTGACCCTTGGAAGTTTGTGGTGCCATGTATGACAAAAGCCACGAGTTTCCCAATGCCCTCTGCGACACTGGATCGTCAGTAAGCATCATACCCAGAGCTAGGCAGAGAAGTTGAACTTGAGATTTGAGCCTTCTAGTGATTCTTTCATTTTTGTGGATTGCTCTAGAGTAGATTCAAGAGGTATTTGTAGAGATGTCCAACTGCAAATTCCAGAATGTCTTGGTCAACGAATAGACTTCCATGTGATGGATATCCAGATCAATTGGACTCTTCTCTCTTACTTGGAAGAGTTTTGATGGCTACCGTAGGAGCTATATGTGACATGAAGAGAAACATGTTGTGCCTTTCCTTGATTGATCATAATGTTTATTATGAAATTTATAAGAATAAACTTTCGCTCACGAAATTGTGCAAAGATGCAGAACTTGTGGCCACATTTTTCTTCGATTATTAGTCCAACGAGGAATCGGAAGAATGGACATCGATCGACAGCCCAACCACACCATCGATCGACACCCAAGCCTCATTATCGATCACACTCACCATTCAGAAACCGATCGACCCTTGCTACTAACACAGCCTACCTCTTGTACGACGGAGATTACAGAGAAGAAGAAATATTGAATACCGGAGAGATTGCTATGGACGAGCTGATGTTTTTATATTTCCATCAACTCGTGAACTCGACGTCAATCGATGGTAACCATTCACCATCGATCGATACTGGTTTTCACTTAATAACCGAACTAGAGTCAGCAGCGGAACGCGAATGGGAATATGGTTATCTACAACTAGACGAGTTTGACATTATGAGAGTTCCTAATGGTCACGCACGAGCTATGGATGGCAGAATTCTACATGTCACGATTGAAGATGTGGCAGATATACTTGGATGGCTAATGGAGCTGGAAATATTTTTGGCCGACAGCCTGATACTCAGGCATCGACCGACGGTCACCAATTACCATTGATTGACACCCACCAGGCATAACAAGGATTCGGTGAAGCTTACGAAGAATAAAATTCAGATTACAAGGAGGAAGAGCTAATTGAGTCCCGCGGCTTAGCACTGGAAGAAGCTGGCTGGGTAATGAATGAGAAAGAAATTAATAGCGCATCGATCGACGGCATATCTTGGCCATCGAATGACATCAAACGCAACCTAGAACCAGAGCCAAGAATAGAAGATGCAAATAATAGTTATCTCATAACAAATGAGTTTTAAATTTTCAGAGACCCAGAAGGACGTGCACGAGATCTTTATGGCAGAATTCTAAACATACTAAAGGAGGATGTGAGAACCGAAATTCACACCGTCGATTTTCACCTAAATTAAGGAAAGTCAAGAAATCCTAACTTTCCCTGAGGCCCCGGATTCTCTTTGAGAGCCAACGACAAGTAATCGATAAACGCGGAAAAGTATGAAAAGATAACAAAACGGATCTACGGAAAAAGTATATCTTATTTCGAATCCGCGTAGGAGCGTTGTGATCATTATAAAGGATTTTAAAAGCTTCGGCCACACAGTGCTATTAGCGAGTTACCTAGTTCAATAAACCAAGAACCTTAAACCTAGTTGAGTCGCAGCTCCATAAAAAAAGACGAAAACGATATGAGAAAAGGTTTTGATTGATTTCGGACTGAACCTTATGAAAGGCTGCCTACGTACCCCTTTCGAGGATCAAGCGAATGTAGTTCAATTAAATGAATGGACCAAAAGATTGAATTGTCGGAGAAAGTACGTCTGGTAATCGAGTGCCAGTCATAGAAACCGAGCTTGTTGAGAATAAAGCTTGGGGTTTCTAAGTGCAATGAGTTATAGCGTCTAAGGAAATCAGTATCGTCGAACAAAGATGGAGAAACATCTGAGTATAACTCTTTTCGTCTAGCCACCTATGTTCTAAGTTCTTATAAGCTAACAGAGCTTCTCTAGCTCTAAATCATCAGATGCATGTGCCTTTAGATTTATATCCCCTTATATATGCCTCTGGGTCGGTTCCCCTTTCCTTTTTTTTTCCCATAATTTATCGCTTCGCGGAAATATTCCTTTTTATCTCGATCTTCATCATTATCTTGGAAAATTTACATTTATCTTATGATTTTGCGAGATTTATGTTCTTATGTGAGTAAAGATACACCGTCATGAAATTTTTGGGCTAAATTTCGTATAAAATCGCAAGTGGGTCTTTAGCCTCGTTCTAGGCTTCTTTGGGCCGTATTTTGACTTAAAACGTTTTTACGATTTCTTCGAAAGAACGTTTACTGATACAACGTCGCTTTAGCTAGGAAGTTCAAACTTCTCGTATAGTTTAGACAACTTTGGTGTTGAGTTAACCGCTGCTGTTTATACGATAACCATGAACTTCATTCGGGGAAAAGAATCTTCGCGGTTTTTATCGTAAAATCCCAATGATAACTCTGATCGAGAAAAAACGAGGGGTGGATCCGCCGAGGTTATACGGAAAGCATAAGATCTAGTTTATGTTTGGCCTAACTAACCTCAGGGGCGAGTTGGACTGGGTCCAACTAGCCGAACGAGCGAGTTGATCGTCTTACTTGGTCCAACTCGAGGAATGGGGCTAGTTGACCGTCTTGGTTGGTCCAACTCGCTGAATGGGATGAACGGGCGAGTTGACCTTCTTCGTTGGTCCAAATCGCCAAATGGGCGAGTTGACCTTCCTTTGTTGGTCCAACTCGCCGAATAGGCAACTTGACCGGTCCAACTCGCCGAATGGGCGAGTTGACCATCTTGTTTGGTCTAACTCGCCAATCAGGTGAGTTGGATTATCAAGCCTTAGATTTGTTTCATTGTTTCGATCCTCGGGATCAATTTGTTCGAGGCTTAGAACAACCTTTCCCGAGGACTTACCGTATGAAATTCATATGAAACTTGATTTTGTTTTTCCCCGCTCATCTTTTCTTTAAAATATTATGTCCTTCTTTCTAAAAGATGACATTTCTGGGAAGTTTCAGGCGTTGGTTGGTCCAACTCGCCGAATAGGCGATTTAACCAACTTGGTTGGTCCAACTCGCTTGGTCCAACTCGCTCGTTTTTTTCATGTTGTGCTGGTCCAACTCGCTTCGTTGACGTGTTGTACTGGTCCAACTCGCCCGTTTGGCATGTTGGACTGATCAAACTAACTGAATGGGCAAGTTAACCGTCTTGGTTGGTCCTAACTCACCCGTTCGGCGAGTTGACCGTCTTGGTTGGTCCAACTCGGCGAATGGGCGAGGTAACCTTCTTGGTTGGTCCAACTTGCCGAATGGGTGAGTTGACCGTCTTGTTTTGTCCAATTTGCCGAATGGGCGAGTTGACTATCTTGGTTAATCCAACTCGCCGAACGGGGGAGTTGACCATCTTGGCTGGTCCAACTCACCGAACGGGCGAGTTGACCATCTTGGTTGGTCTAACTCGCCTAATGGGCGAGTTGACCGTCTTGTTTGGTCTAACTCGCCTGACGGGCGTGTTGGATGATCGAGCCTTACAGTCATTTCGTTGTTTTGATGCTCGGGATCCGTTTGTTCGAGGCTTAGAGCTAGCATTACCGAGGACTTACCGTATGAATTCATACGAAACTTAATTTTTTTTTCCTGCTCATCTTTTCTTTGAAATAATTATATCCTCTTTTTTAAAATAGGACATTTTTCGGGAAGTTTTCAGGCGTTGATTCCGTTGTGACCGATTTTGACCCCAATAGAGGATGTGGCAGATGCCCTTGTTATTGTTACTGGATAAGGAACTTTGTTTGGACAACAGCCATCGATCGACCCTCGAGTACATGCATCGATCGAGATCGAGGAACAGAAGAAGGCGCTAATCCATGATGATTTGTACATCCCCAAACATCAAGATTCGATCGACGACAGCCATTATGAATTTACCGAAACCATTCAAGGGGTGAAGCATTTTTGTACCTCCGATCCTTTTAGTTCAGGGAATCCACGATCAGTCGATTGGATAAACCCACAACTGATAGACGGTCGCGTAGAGCATAGACAAAGAGTTATGATGCTAATGGCAGAAGAATTTTCCATTGGGAAAAGAAAGATGAGTATGGAATCTACAGAGATGAGAATGGAAATGAACGAGCTACAAATGGAAGAGTTGTTAATGTGCAAGAAGAAGATATCTTAGAAGCTCTAGAAAGAGATACTATGTTTGAGTACAACTACATATGTTTACCTGAACATGCAGAAACGATCGCATATGTCTATGAAGAAGCAGGAAACATAGAGCAGAGTAGAAGATTTACTTTGTTTCGACAGATATTTAAAACTACCATCGATCGACCCCATTGAGGCATCATCGGTCAACAATGGATCGCGACCATCGATCGACCAAACCCGCGTACCAATCGATCGACGCTCTTACAAAGAGAGGTATCGAGTTTTCTACTTAATACTATTTACTTATGATTGATTTTTCCAAACCAATCCGAGGTGGATTACCCTCGGGAATGTAATTTAAGTCTGGTGGAGGTTCGCTAACGCTATTTATTTATTTTTGATTTTTATTATCGGTATATAAAAATTTTCAAAAAAGTTTTATATGAGTTCAGAAGAGGACGTGATTAAGATTTATTATTAACTAACCACACATTTATCACCATTTTTAAAGGTTTTTGCGGAGTTTACTAGAGATACCAAATTGGATTATCCTGCCACTATACCACACTTTAGCACCATTCTTAAAAGGTTTTATGAAAGAGGTGTTTGAAGGAACCAAAGCTGATTTCCAACACTAATCCTGACTTTATCTGCAAGTCCAGAAGGTAAAAGAAGTATGTGTGCTTCTGATTCTCCTTCTCTCTCCCCTTCAGATATAAATGGATCGAACTGGAGTTGGTGGCTACAACCATTCAAGCTTGATTCATAGGATCTAGAAAGAGATAAGAAAGGTCGAAAAGAAGTGAACATGATCTGGTGGCAAAAACCATTAGGGCTTGATTCATGGAAACATTGTCCAAATATCTCAGTCAGTTAATAATAAATGATAACATCAAAAGAAGGGAGACATTGACTGAGAAGAAGTGAGAAGAGAGAGAGGAAAAGAATCAGAGAAGACTACATGTGTGTTCAGGTACTTGCATAGGTAAGAGTCCATATATCCTCTTGATCGGTACTCGCAAAGTAAAGCATGTACTTTTATTTTATGCAAAGAAATGAAATCAGTATAAGGGCGAGTCAGACTAGATATTCGCTAAGTTGTTGGTAGAAATGGATTTGGTTGTTATACTAGGATAGGGCATATAAAGTTTCTCATGTGATTGACTTTATAGGATGTGGTTGCAAAAAATTAGGGTGACAGTTATACTTAGACATTATGTGAGTCTTCGCTTTTCAAAACTTCTTTCACAGGCTTGTTTGCTTGAGGATAAGCAAAAAGTTAATATCTGGGGGAGTTGATATAGCCTATTTATTACCAGTTTTTAAGCCATGTCATAGGCTCTATCTGGAGGTCTATTATGTGTGTTAGGCTATGTTTGAGGTATTCTACAGGTCAAGGTACGTTTGTGGAGACATATGAGAGATACTTGGACGTTTTTGGAGTATTTGAAGAGAATATCTGTAGCTAATCATTGAGAGAGTTGAAGTATAAGACTTGTCGCCGACAGACGAACAAAACCTTGTCATCGACCGATGGGACAACAGACAGATTCGATCGATGCTGAACACTTTACATCGATCGATGAAAAATTCGCGGACAGTTAATCCCAAGCCCAAGATAGAAATAAGCACAAGATTACAAGATTAACTCTGGAAAGTTTCGTGTAGATTTTAGGTTTTATATTTATAATTTTGTATTACACCAAAAGAGGGAGAGTGTGTGTCTGAGTGAGTGAGGGGGTGAGAAGAATAAAGTGCATGTGTGCATAGGTGCACAAGCACCACTATAGTTTTAGAGTTTTTAGGGAGAATATTCGCTAACTCCTTAGCGGAGACTTTGTATTGGGAACCCTAGTATTTTTATCTATGCATTATATTCATATTATTATTCTTACTCTAAGTTATGTTTGAGTCGTTATCAACTAAGATTTAGGGTATGAATGACAGCAATCATTGGATTCCCAAAAGTAGAATTGTTAGGTTAAAGTTAATATCCATCAATTGAGTTGTGCTTAATGCTTGCATTCTAGAGTAGCTTAACTAGGATCTCGAAAGGTAGGGACATGGACGACTACGAGAGTTAGGTTTCTGTGCCAGAATAGACACCATTGAACTAGGTTTTTAGGCGCATGCGAGAGCTGGTCTAATTAGCTTGGTGAACATATTAAATCTCGTCACACACTTCCTAATGATTTCACCTTCGATTGACATCAGGCCTTAATCGTCGATCGATATGGTCTGTATCCTTTGCTCGCTACATGAGAGTTGACGTCAAAAATGGTCAGAATATAGGTTACATATATATGATTCCTAGTATATTTACATTCCCGTGCTTCATACTTCCCTATAATCCATTAAGCTTGAAAACCTAGATCTAGCACATTTACATTGCATCTAGTTAGTTTAATAGCATATTTCATATTTACATTATAACATATTTTCAATATTGTCATCTACACCTTCTAATAAGAGATATTTCTTTAATTGATTACAAACTACTGATATATATTATATATATATATATATATATATTATATATATCTACCTATCTTATTCTTTAGAAATAGGCAATCTATTGTGTGTCATTTGTTACTCTAATGTGGATTTGATCCCTAAGTACTACACCTGATCTATCTCTGCAACATTATTGTTGTATACGGAAATAAGGTTAATTGACAGTTATTTGGTTAGGATATTCTATAACCCTACTAGAAACAATAAACACACCGTAGTGTCATTGCACTGATCTCAACAAGGTATGTACGAAAGATAGCTTCCCATTACCACAAATCGATCACTTGGCAGAGGGCAACGACAAGGAACGAGATCCTATCTTTCATGGATGTGTTTCTCGGGATACAACCAAATTATGATGAATTCCCGCGACCGCAGAAAACTGCATTATCACATATCGCGGCACTATCTGCAAGGTTATGCTTTTGATCTCAAGAACGGAATGCGCCCAAATTTCCAACGACTTGTAAACCGTATGTTCTCCGAGGAACTCGGAAAAATATGGAAGTTTACATCGATTGATATCTTCGTAAAAATCTCTCAAAGGATTGTGATCCGTCGCCCACCTGCAGAATGTTTCGAAAGACTAAAACTTGCATAACGTGGAACTAAACCTGACCAATTGCTTGTTCGAAGTGGCCATCAGGATGGAGACATCTTTGGATATCTAGTCACATATCATGGAATCGATGCTAACCCGAAACAAGTCAATAAGCTGATTGAAATGCTTCACAAGGACAAAAGCAGAAGTACAAACGGGTTAACAGTAAGAGTATTAGCGCTGAATCGCTTCACTCGCGATCAACGGGCAAATGCTTACCCTTCTACGACACCTTAAAAGGGAACAAAAATTCCAAGTGGTCCAGGAATGCAAAAAAATCTTTCCAACAGTTATAAAGTATTACCTGGCCACTCCCCAGTTCTTGCAAACCCTTGAAGTGGAGCCTTTATTTCTATACATTGCAAATATCCGAGGTGGTTGTAAGCGGTTGTTCTCATCAGAGAAGAACACGGCAAGCAAAAACCAATTTTTTATGTAAGTAAAACCTTGCTGGATGCCAAGACGCGCGTAACCACTCTAATGGAAAAGGCTGGCACTTCGCTATCGTGATGTTTGTACGAACTGAAAACCTTACTTCCAATCGCACGCAATGCATAGTCGTCTCATCGTTCCCGCTACGAACGATTCTGCATAGAGCCAAAGCCACTCAGGGAGGCTAGCAACATGTGAAGTTCAAACTAAGTGATTATAGGATATTCAAGTGTCGGGGTGAAAGCTTGTGCAAAGTCGAAAGTACTAGACGACTTCTTGGTATAACTCCACACGGATGGTATCACGAAACAAGAATCAAGTTTCGACATTGGACCCTTTATGACGACGGGTCATTCATCAAAACAAGGCTCGGGGATTTGAGAATTCGACTACACGTCGCCGGCTGGAGAAATGTTGGAACAATCGTTTAGGGGACTAATTTTCACGCTTCAAACAACGAAGCTGATACGAAAGTTTTCGTTGCAGGGTTGCGGCTAGATTATGACCTTATAATACGTAATATCCCGCGTATTCCGGGACTCCCAAACTAGTTAAACATACAGCGGGGAATACAAGCAAGAGACTAGAGGATGGATTGCATACCAAAACCTCATTAGAAATCTGGCCAGAATTTTGATCAAATTTGCCCCCACTAGAATTCCCCGTTGACGTGGGTGGTTTTTTATGCTTAATAGGGTAATAATATC